>NTHP01000049.1:1636479-1680294 GCA_003416845.1 Oplegnathus fasciatus | reverse complement strand
GGGGGGGGGGGAGCAGCATGATTGGTAAGAGTCAGGGTCTTTCATTTTGTCATGTGGTGTCTTTTTTTCATTTCTGGGCTGATTTTTCACTGGAGGGCTAGTTCCATTCACTTGAATTTATTATTTCTCACACTGAGGAAGTTGATGAATTCGAATATCTGTGAGCGAGTCTGTGTGTGCCTCTATGCGCATTAATGCTTGCGCGGGTGTGTGCGTGTGTGCGAGCACACGGGGCGAGTGTCTCTCTGTGTGTGAGGGAGCGACGCTTTCATGGCTGTTTCAGATCTCTCTACCTCACAGTTCAACAGAGCGAGGGAGCCAGGAGGGAGAGAGAGATGGAGAGATAATGGGAATAGAGGGTGAAAGAAGGCTAACACAATCTTTAATGAGTTTCCTTGGCTCTCTTTGCCTGTTTCTGGGTCAGGGTCCCCTGGCTGAGGATGTGGGTGGACTCAGGACCACGGAGCAGAAAAGAACAGACTAAGCCAAGGTCTGCTGAAATAGACTTCTACATTAAAGAGTCATCACCTACATAAAGACATAAAGGATGAAAAGCTCGACCATGTTTGAAACTTTTTTTCCTGTTTAGACAGGAAAAGATGAAAGTCGACCAAAACAGCTAATGATCTTGTTCCAGCTCTTCAATGCACCCTCACAAACACAAACTGTGTAAGTAGGCGCTTACTCTTAAATGTCAGAGGTCACTTGAGGTTTTATTGCCTCTACTCAATTAGCAGCAGCTTAGGAGCCAAGGAAAGAGTGAATCAAGTTGGAGCTTTTTCTGATGAAAAGCACACACACAAACTCACAACAGTACACAGACAAACCCCTCCTCCCCCATGGTGAGGATGGCTTTGGTCATTTTGTGATTGGCTCCCCCTGCCCTTTCATTTCCTAGCAATCAACTTCAATCTGTGGCAGGTATGGAGGGAGAGATAACATTAGAGAGACATCGTTGGGAGATATCTGCTCAGCCGAGACATTATTTAGTGCTCCCGAAGCGTCCAGGAGGCAACCTCTGTCAGACAACAAGGCTCCAGCGTGTCCACACAGGACAGGGAGGCGGGTAGATAGAAGGACATGGAAGAATTACTGATGGGCTGATAAACTCTTTTGTTATCCGAACAGTCTGCCTTCCTGTTTCTGTCCTCCTGTGCTATGTTTCTGTCTGTCTGCCCAATTCCATTTCGATGTCTCAATCTACGTCTGTCTGGCTGACTTACTTTCACCGTCTCTCTGTTCTCCCTCCCTCTCTCTCTCACCTTCTGTTTCCCACTGTATCTCTGTCTCTATTACTCTGCCTTCTTTCTTTCACACTTGTGAATAATTGATGTCTACCGGTTCGATGGTAAGAATAGAACAGTTCTGGAGGTGACAAATGGGGTGGCGAATAGGCTTCATCCTCCCCTCTTCAAAGAGTTAGAAAGTTAGCCGTGCTCGCTCGTGGGTGTGTGTATGCCCATGTATTTGTGTGCTTGCAATGTTTTGTGGCACTGTGAGCAGTTGCTCATGTTTGTGTGCGAGCGAGTGCACATACACATGCAGTTGTGTGTATGTGATTTAAGACAGGGAGATGAAAGGGAGTTGTAATTACAGGGAAGCGTATCTGTCTACTGCAGAAGTATCCGAGGAATGGCACAAACTGGGCCAAAAGCCTGAGGTCATTAGATCTGCTGCGTGTGTGTGTGTGCATGCGTGCATGTGTCTTTAAGCTAGTGTGTGTGTGTGTGTGTGTGTGAGAGAGAGAGACAAAAGCAAAGAGAAAGAGAGAGAGCAAGAGAGAAAATGGGAGACAGAGAGAGATCAGCTTATAACTTCAGTTCCTCAGAGTCAACCTCTGAACTCTGCTTCTCGTTATTGGCTCTGCCTCTCTCTCGTTTCTCAGCAGTAGCTGCTTGTGGTTAGACCAAGCAAGGCCCGGTTTCTGTAAATCCTTGCAGCCTTATTGCCTAAGAGGAATCCCAGAATTTCCTGCGCTCTAAAATACACTTGTGTAAACATTCCAAAATATCAAATGATAGGGATTTCACTGTGTGCTGTGCAAATGGATAATCCCATGCAAAGACTGTGGTTATAATGCACTGTCTCACTGTCTCTTGTCTGCTTTCCTTTCTCTCCCAATCCATCCTTTCTCTCTCTTTCTCTGTCTTTCTGGGGCTTTCTGCCTCCGTTCTCAACTTCTCCCTCCCTTAATTTTTCCTTTCATCTGTTCCTCTGTCCCTCCCTCCATCTTGTTGCCATCTCTCTCTTCACAGTTGACGATGACTTCATTGGTCTCGGCGATCTGCCGGAAACCTTCCCTTCAGACCCCCCCGAGCCGCTGCCGGTGTTTTTGATGGAACCAGAGGAGGCCTACATAGTCAAGAACAAGCCAGTCAACCTGTACTGCAAGGCGACTCCGGCCACCCAGATCTACTTCAAGTGCAACAGCGAGTGGGTTCACCAGAAGGAGCACACTGTGGAGGAGCGAGTTGACGAGAACTCTGGTCAGTAAACAGATCAGCTACATACACATTACCTACATTATCTACCCTGTCTCCTAAAAATTATATTCATATATATAACAAATTTGCATTTGCAAATGTATTTTAGGAGACATTTGGCTGCACAGATTGGTCTTTTTTTTTATCAATATAAGAAGTAAACATTCATCTTGAACATACCTATAAACTGTTCATTTCCACTGCAAATGTTTAATACGGAATGTATTTTACTTGTGTTCCCTACAATATTCACTGCTGGCAACTAAAACATAATTCTTTTTTTTATGGTTATGTTTTAGACACTCAAAGTAGTTGGTTAAAGGTTAGCAAAAGATCATTGTCTTGGTTAAATACTGAAAAAGCCAATGTTAGCTTGAAGCATGACACAGGATGCATTCACTTTATTTATATTTTACCAAAACCAAGCTCTTTCCCAAGCCGAATGCTTTAGTAGCCTAAACCTATCAACACATTGGATGTAGGATGCAAATTCTTGTACTTTGTACGCCCAAACATTCACCCCAACTTTCACCTTATTACTTCTGTGCAGTATAAGAAGATGACACTTTCAGGACTGGCCAAAAATGTTGTCAGACATCATAATTCAGGTAGCAAATTAGTGGCATAATCATATTTTGTAGGAAGTAGGGTTGATCCAAACATACATACATACATATGCTCACAAAAATGTGTGTACAAACATCTTCATGCCATCTTACAGGCCACTTTATTTGATCAACTAGTGGCATCAGCTCATCTGCAGAAAAGGCTTGATTTAGAGCATCTCAATGAGGACATCTTTCCTTTCTTTTGGTATACTAACACCACATCTGTGGTGTGTGTGTGTGCCTTTGGGTCTGTAGGTGTGCGTTTGTGTACATGTTTGTAAGCATCTAGAGGAAGTAAAGCTAGTGAAGCTCCGGCAGGGTTGTTTTCGACAGAATTCAGCCCCCGAAGGCACCAGAGCCATTACACACAACAGCCCAGCACTGATTGGCTGCATTCAGCTGCTGTATTGGAAATTGAGTTCTTTCTGTCGCCCACAGGTACCAATCACATCGCATTTACCCTTTTCATCCCACTGTTTTGCCACACACACACGTCTGCATGCTCACACACAGACACACCAACAGCTGCTCCGTCACTTAGATGTGAATGTTTAGGCACGCAAGCACACACTTACATACACTTCCAGGATTTGGCCAGCTCTTGCCATTCTCTTGCATTTTGCATCTGAGGTATTTAATAAAAATGCCTCTCAAGTGCTCTTTCACTGAATTATTTGAAAAACGCAGCATCGTTGCAGCACAGATACAAGATACAGAGGCAGATTCGCAGATACAAAAAGAGTGTTGCAGCCAGCACAAATATAAAAGGAGTATTGAAAAACAACCTGAATCCCAACCTGAAATCTTTTCATTTTGACCTAGTGTACTTTAGGAAGAATACATGGATCTGAGGATGTGTTTCATGGTTATGATTATGACAAAGAAGCGGGTGAAGGTAGCAGTGGCTCTTAGCCTTTGTGTCAGAAGGTTTTGTGCTAAAAGCATCAACATGGAAAACAACCCACACATCATACACGCACCCACACTACACAGCCATATCCACAGGCTATTTACTGCACAGATATTCATTCATTTATGCTCTTGCACCCCACACACACACACACGCACACACACCTAACAGAGCCCAGTGGATGTGAGTAGCCTCTCTCAACCCACTCCATTGCTCTCTGATTTCCCCAGATTGACAGAAAAGGAGCACCGATAGATACTGGCCAGCCTGGTCAATACCACTGATAGTGTAGCCTGAAGAAATTGGATCTCTCCCTCTCTACCCTCCTCTCTCCCTGCCCCTGTGTTTCTCTTTTTCTCTCATCCTGTCTCTATGTCTCGCTTTCATGTTGGCAAGAACTTATGGTCTTATGAAAATAAGTCAAAATGAGAGATAATGAGATTAAGAGAGTGCAGCAGACAGAGGGAGTGAGGTCAGAAACTGCAAATGTTGGGTGTTCGTTTAGGCTACAGGCTGCATCCATTGCATCTTCATCCAGATGTTTGGCACGCTGTCCTGTGCTGTCCACTTCATATGCACACACGGGAACAACATTGAAGAGCTGTTTGTTTGTGTGTATTATATGCGTTTGGTACTTGAAAGGCTTGACAACATTAGGATTTAGCAATGGATTTTCTTGTCAAGTTCCAATCACCAAAATAAAAGCCTCACGGGTAAAATACAGTGCCAATAAAAAGTATTAACCCCCCTTGGAAGTTATCATGTTTTATTGTCTTATAACATTGAATCAAAGTGGATTTAATGTGGCTTTTTTTATACAGATCAACTGGAAAAGACCCTTTAATGTCAAAGTGAAAACAGACAGTGAAAGTGAAACGCTTTTATCTGGTTAAGTTCCAAGTTTTAGTGAGTCAGTATTGTGGCAAAACCTACACCATTGTCCAGATGTGCAAAACATACTGACTTGAAGGGGGTGACTACTTATCCAGACAAGTACTTTGTATTTTATATTTGTAATGAATTCACTTTGTAGAAATCTGTTTTCACTTTAAAGGGTCTTTTTCTGTTGATCACTGTCAGAAAAGCCCCATTGAATCTACTTTGACTGAATGCTGTTTACACAATAAAACATAAAGACTTTCAAAGGGAGTGAGTACTTTTCATAGGCACTGTACGACGCAGATAAAAATCATCTTTGAGATGTTTGCGTCATTAAAAACAACTACCTGATAAATGCACAATTTGCGTGGCATCAGTAGTTGCAATGTAATCAGCAATGTGAGGCCTGATTCACTGATGGCCTTTTCCTGCACAGTGTTCTTCGCAGCATGAAACAACTCATCTAATAGCTCTCCACTGTTGCTTTTCAAGAGCCGTCACGCAGGGATATGTTCTGTCCAAAGGCTTTTTAATCCAATGGATTTGACATGTAGTGGGGCCAGGTGGAACACATGTGGCACGCAAGCACTTGACACAAAACCCCCACAAAAGTACAGTACATAAAACTGATTACCATCTCAATTCGTGAAATTGGACATTATTGTTTTTTAAGGAACAACTGATTACATGTAGAAAATAACAGACCATTTGATTGCATGTGATTATCCTAAGAGCAGCAGCCACTTAACACAATAAAACACCAGAAAAATATGTGCTTGTACAAACAGAAACAATAAAAGAAAGAAAGAAAGAAAGAAAAAAGTTATGTTTACACAGTTGGCAGAATAGATTGATGTTGCACCTGTGTAAAAGAGTCAAGAGCTGAGAGCTGGGGAGCAGTAGGGAAGCCGAGTTTTATTCGTTTGAACATGTGACATGAACCCCTCTCATGTGAACAGAGACCAATTTTGCGTGAAATAATGGGGACACACATGAAAAGAAGCCACACATTCAGATCACATGTACAAAATGTTACTTAGCAGGAGGCAAGAATGAAAAAGTGGTGAGAAGGAACAAGGCGTGATGGCAATTCTTACAAATGGCCTTCTCCACAGTGATGATTTAGCTTTAGATACTCCTCCTGCTGTCACCCGAACACTGTAGCATTTACCTCCCAGTGTTGAGGGCAGGTTATAGTCTGCAGTGAGCAAAAGGAGCATTGATCTGAGCAAACGAGCAGCAAATTAATTATAAGTAGGCATAGCTAGTGTAATATACACTGGAGACAGCTTGTCACTCTCTCTGAGATATGAGTAAGAAGATCAAACAGGAGAGCTCTTCATCTGGCCAGATAATCAGAGCACTTACCCCCTCCCTCCTCCTTCAGTTCTCCTTCAATGACCAATGCCTCCTCTTCTGCCTGACTGGTCTGATCAATAATGTTAGCCCGTGCTAATTCTAAGGAGCTAGGCTAGCTCACTTTAATGACTACATTAATAATGAATCATCTCCAATGAGGCGCCCTACTTCAGCCAGCTATTAATGGGACCTATTGTAGAATAATTTCTACTGCTAATAGCCACATTGACAGGTGTGAAGTAGCCCCTCATCGCTGGTCCTGACATGGGCCACACTTGCTTAGCCCCTCTTGATTGCAAATTGAGTGGAAGTCTGTGTCTGTTTTGTTGAGTTGTTACCGCTGTAATGTTATACAGTGTACGAAGAGCTGTTAGCTGAGCAAACGTATGAAGTCACTGGATGAGGTCAGCAGGCTCAGTTCAGATCCCTGCTCTTCTGCTAGAGTGATCCTTCTGATGTGTTTCAAGTGCAACACGTCAGGAAGAGTTTAATCCTGCTTTAGTAACAGCCATGAAGTCATGAATGACTCTTAAAGTAGACTCATAGCTAGTCGTCATCGCCACTTTAGGCTATCTTATGGTGCAGAGGGCTTATTCTACCAACATCAGACACCATTATAGAACCTTCTTCAGAAACAGTCTGGAGAGCAGGCAGAAAAAATTAACCCATTCTGGCGCGTGTTTTACACCCTTGGAGAATTCATATCTACTTATTGTTTTCACTATTGATTTTCCCTCTGCTACTCTGTGTGTGATGTTCTCACATCCATCCTTGACATACTCAATCTAACAGCACACATCCTCTCAGGCAAACACATTGGCATACAGTACAGACAGCCACAGACGCACACCCTTGGACTCACACATGCATGTGGACACACACGCAGAGGCAAATGCGCGCACAACAGACGCGGCTGTTCGTCTGCCTGTCGGCACACTGTGTAAATTTTACATGAGAGCTAAGCTGGTGTGTGGGATGTCACTGTGCTTGGTGTGTGTGCCAGAACAAGGAGGCTGTGTGAATGCACTGAACCTGAAGTAAAATGGCATGTTCATTTTTTAAACATCCAGTCTCTTTGCATTTTTCATTCAACCAGAAATCCAGGCACCAACTGTATAAACCTACTTGAACTGCAGAATAGATTCTGAACCTTTGTACAAATTGTGGTAATCCAGAAGCAGTGTAAAGGTTATGGTTATTAACATACACAGAAGCAGAGTGAGACAAATGTATTGACTACTAAGATATCATTCATTGAGATTTCTATTCCAATATCTATGACAACAGTTATAATAATTTGCATGCTTTGTGATACACACTCTTCCCTTCACATCCCTTCTTTGTCACAGTGATCTACATGACAGAGAACACTGAATGCATGCAGTTCAATCTACACAGATCTTTTTTTCCCCCATATTTCGATTCCTGGCAAAGATTCACAGTGTGTCTCAAATTGGTCCATTTTATCTCGAGTTCAGTAGGTGGTGAATCACTATGTAATGAATTAGATTTCAGGCAAAGATTAGGTGACTGATTGAATGAACACTGGGGCACCGATGAGTCAATGATATGTGACACAATCTCAGGGCAGTGCGTGATAAATGATGTCAGCAACACACGGTATCTCTTAGGTAAGCTCGGTTAAAAAGAAATAACATGAAGGGTAACTTGTTAAACATACAGTATTTTCTACACTGAAGAGAAAGAGAATTATGCCTCCTATTATTAGCAGCTGAAAGTTTCTGATGTTGTGAGTAATGTTATCAAAATGTTTAACCATGTCAACCCTCGACAACATGTTAGCTAGCAAGTGATTAGTCCTAATACTGTTTTTATGGTATCCGTAGTTGTCAAAAGTACTTCTCCCAATCATTTTCTAATATCAAAAACTGGAGGAATAAGGATATACCAGGATACCATGCTTAAATAAAAGCAAGTTAGCCCACAAACTAAAATATTACACATACCTTTGGCCAAGCTCCAGTGTAGTACTAGTACATAGTACTTTTGGCCTTTTGACAACACAGCCACATCATTAATTCCTCAACTGTCCCCTGTTTGAATTGGCATGCACTCTGTGCAGCCCTTTTAATTTGTGTCTCGTCAAGAGACACCGGCCTCACCATTCTGTCTGAATTAGCGGGCAATGATGTGCACTAAGGAAAGAGTGCAGCCATTAGAATGTGCAAAAACAGTATAATATCTGTAACAATAATAAGATGTACACATCCCTGATCATGTAGACAGATTGTTCGTGCTAGTGAGCGCTTTTGTACACATCCAGATAGTAACAGTCTTTTAGGAACAAATGTCAAAATTGCAACATTTGGTCAAAATTATAGGCAGGCTATAGAACTATGCACATAACCATACAAGAATAGTGTGCACAACTCATTAAACTTTGAATTGGATGTACTACAACTGCAACAGAAGACTCGCAGTTTCTGTCATTCTGACAGCTAACAATGAAAAACAGCTACAGAAAAAGTCATCGCCAGAACTGGGTAACTAAAGAGTGGGGAAGAAAAGCTGCCGGCTCTGACAAATTGTGGTTTGCAATGCTGATGACAGGATCTGAACTTGGTAGACAAACAACATAAATCTGTGGATGCATCATTCCTGGTGGTAATGGTACAGGCTGGTGAAAGTGGTGTAATGGCGTAGGGAGTGTTTCCAAGGCAGGCTTAGTGTTCCTTAGGCCCTTCAGGCCCTTTAGTAGTAACAGGGCATAATTTGAATGTCACAGTCCACTTTCACATTGTAGCTGTACCAGGTGCATGAGCATGACAGTTCCAGGATAATAACATCAGCTTAACATTTATACAGTGGGCTGCTCAACCCCCATATTTGAACGTAATACAGCAGAACTTTGGGGATGAGGTGGTGTGGGATATCCACAGCATGAATGTTCTTCTGACAAAACTGCAGAACTGTTGCAGCACTATTAAGTCAGTGTGTCCTTTGTTTCCATAATGAATGCAGTATTGAAATTCAGGTTTTTCTGGAGGCCAACAGAATCCACCTGGAACTATAGGTCCTGTCTTAACACACATAGAATAATTATCTTCGAGTACCAACCATGCTCACATTGGATTCTCATTGTCTCATAATGTCTGAAATATGCAATCTGTCTTACTGTAGTAAATTTATCATTTTTACAAGGACCTCATGATACCACCGTTGTGCTCACAAATATCCTATTCAATCAAAAAAGGATGATGGATTGAGCTGGAATAAGGCGTGATATTGCATCGGAAGCACAGCTTCAATGAATGCTCTTGCACCACATAATCCATACATATATGCATGCACTCAATTCTCCCACACATACACATATACAGACATACACACACACTGCCACAGCAGCATAATCTGCTCTAGAGGGGCAGCTGTGGGTAGAGGCATTTGTTTTGGGGATGATTTGTTTGTTTGGGTCCTGGTACCCAGATGAGCAGTAATCAGAGGAGTTAGCAAACAGGATTGTGTTAGCCATGACGCCGAGAATCCTCCCCCACAGGGCCCAGACCCAAACAGCTCAACGCTTTGGCTCTAGAATCGGTGCCAGACTGATACACACACATACACACACACACACACACACACACACACAGACACAATCACAAATACCCAGTGTCAAAGCATGTGATGTGACTGATGTAAATTGTACTGATTTGTTTGATGGGATCTAGTACTGACATTAGCATCAACCTCTCCCAGGTGAGAGAATACATGGTGTGTGGATTGTGTTAGGTTTGTGTACATGATATCAACTGATTCATTTTGGTGTGTTTTGGTTCACTTATTTTCCGTGTATGCTGTTGATATGTACTAATACTTTCTGTCATTCTCCTTTACTTTCTCCCCTTCCCTCATTTTTCTCCCTCTTTTTTCCTTCTTTTCCATATCTCTTATTCCCATCCTTGCCCTCTCTCCTTCCATGCTTTCTCTATATCTCCCTCCCTTTCAATCCTTTCTGTCTTTCTTCACAGGCCTAGTGGTGAGAGAGGCCAGCATAGAGATCACTCGACAGCAGGTGGAGGAGTTGTTTGGGCCAGAGGACTTCTGGTGTCAGTGTGTGGCCTGGAGCTCCGCAGGGACCACCAAGAGCCGCAAAGCCCATGTTCGCATCGCCTGTGAGTATTCTCATCCCATTACTCAGTCTTTATCTTCTGTCTTTATCTTCTCTCTCATCTTTGTATTCCTCTCCAAACAAAATCTCTTGGCTGCCAAGGAAATGCGTCTCACAGACCGACTTGTGTATCATGACAGATTTATAGATTCTGGAGATAGAAGCAGTGAAAAAAGGGTTTACTAACATGGGACTCAAGTGTCCCTTTGAACTTGAGTTGGTAAAAAGCCTGCAGAATCTGAATCAGTTTCCTTGTCTACAGTACAAACCTGGAAAAACAGTGCAGAGGAAGGGGAGAGCCGCAGCAGTGTATACAAGGTAGAGAGGCTACGGCGCATGTTTATGCCAGTGTTCCCTCTTTTTTCTGTAGGTGGTCCTCATTTGTTCTCTGCCTGTGTGTTTGTCCTCCTACTGAAAAGCACAACACAATTGTTTCCAAGTAATGAGAAACATTTTGTTGCCTCTGAAGTTTGGGCTCATTTTTAACTGCTCCCCAAAGGATCTGCCAATCAAAATCTGAAAAAGTAATGAAACCCCAGAGCACACGGTGAGGAAAGCAGAGTTGTAAGAGCATAGTTTGACATCAAGGCAGTGCTTCTGCAACACAACACATATTACATAATACAGCTGCTTACACATCATTGTCAAAATTCCACCTGAAGTGGCTTCTTTTATCGTATCAGCTAGATCATCGCACTTTCAACTCCTGTCAAAGTCATTTCAAGGCATTGCGACTGACATGTCCCGCCCAGCTTGGCTGTTTCTGTTTTGACTCGTGGCAAACAGTCAAAAAATGTGACACCCACTTGCAGTGTGTATTGTGATCTGCATCAAATATATTGTTATATCACTGCTGGATAGGGATATCACTTGAGCTTAATGCTTGGCTGGCAACTCAGTGCCACTGTCAGAGTGATTTCATCTTCACTATACAGTACAGCAGAGCAGCACAGTACAGAGTCAATATCCATGGTTTTCACCTGATCTACTCCATTTAGAGTCACTTAGCAATCATATACCTGTCCTACTCAATTTTTATCTCACCTAATTCTCATTTTCTTTCTCTGCATCTTCATATCGCTGTCTCTCTAACTCTCTGTCTTTTCTGTTTTCTGTACAGTCTCTTTGAATTCAGTGTATTGCCTCTTTTTCAAACAGCAGCAGCTCTGCTCATTATTGCTTCTGTTACACTAGCCTGGTGAATCAGAATCATGCCTCTCAGTCTCCCACGGAGCCCACTCCCGCTGCTCCACCTCCTATAATCACCCATGATGAGCAGCCTTCCAGCACTAACCTATCCCTCAAATCACAATGGACCCCTCTTCCCCTCCCATTAGCTTCTGCTGAATGGATTAGCTCCTCTACTGGGTTCTCTCTCCAGGCAGGCAGGCTTCTTGTCAGAGCCAGACTCTATCCCGTTAGGCTAATGGAAACTGGGCTTGTTTTCCTCTCCTCTCCCATCATCTAAACATATACAGTTTAATCAGACGGTGAGTCAGAGCCAGCGCTGGCGAGTTAAGAGGTTGTTGTGTTGAAGAACTGGCTTTCAGACTTGCAAAAAAGGCTGGTCTGGCTAAAAGTATTGTCAGAGTTTCTGTGTGCCTGTTGGAGGAAGAGAGAATGTGAAAATTCCCTGTGATTGCCTTTTCTTCATGTGACCTCCACAAAACCATTTTGATTGGGGAGCAGTGATGGCTTGCCAAAGAGAGGCAATAAAAGTATGTACAGAAGCAAATTAAATAAATGAATCAAATCAACCGAAATGCCTTTCAAAGGATTGTCGGAGGGTTTACTGAGAAAGCTGGAAATTGATTTTCTTGTTTGTTTGCGGCCTTGTAATTTTACAAGTACAACAAGTAAAACCTCAACTTTATTACTAGTGACTTAACTAATGATTAGAACTCAAACTTGTTAAGTCTTCCTCGTCATTCCTAATCTAGGTTTGCACCAGTACCTAATGATTTACTAAGCGAGGAAGAAACAGTTTCTGAAGTGTAAGGCTGGCGTAATTTAGCATGACATGTAGCCAAACATATCCACTTAAGGTAATGGTTGTCATATGTGTATCCTTCTGAGGGCGAGCGAGGCTGGAAGTGTTTGTCTGCTGAGGAGGGAATGGTGTGACTCCCACAGGAATGTCGACTCAGCTGGTCCCACACCCTTCAGAGTCCCACAGTACCGTTCAGGGTTACGAGAAGTGAGGAAAGGGGAGACTCCAGAGGGGAAGCATAATTCAAACCCACATCCAATAAAATATACAGTGCAAAATAATCACTTGCATGCTACTTACAGTGTTTCATCAAGAGTAATGCCGAAGGTTTTCAAGTCATGATGAAAAAAACAATGCAAGCACTGGGTGTTTAATTTTAGTTTAACAAGCTGCAGTTGATCTGCTACAAGAAGTATGAGTAATAAAAGCATGAATATTTCAGATGAACTCACAAACACTGGCCTATGCCATTAATACTAATAGTGTAATTCAGGCTCTTCTGTGATTTTTATGTTCTCTACCACAATGCATCCACTTGGTGATAGTTGCTGCAGTAAGAGGCTCTGGTTTAGCACCATAATAATAATTTTAAAAAAAGATAGTGTGGGTTTTCTGGCAACAGAAACAGAAATGTAACTATCTAAACAAATTCATGCATTTTGTGACCCTCTGCATGTATGTACACATTTTTGTTCCTATTGCTTGAGTTTAAGGAGGTTATGTGGCTTTTTTTTACTACCCCTAGTTTTTACTACTTACTTCTCATGATAAACACATTATCTTCCATGTTTGGGCCAAACCAGACCCTGCTGTGGACCTTACCATGGACCCTACTGCCAGTAAGGCATTATGCTCCATTCTAAACCAAACCAAATGGCACAAATACTGCACACTGAGCAGCCAGGCCAGACCCCAGTTAAGACTTGCATACTCTCCAGTAGTTTTATACGGAGAAATCTAATTTAATTTATTGGATATGACCATAGTGCATATATAGTACCGTGTATCATAAAGTGTCAGTGTAGGAGAAGGTGTGTCTGATTCTCCTCCTCACCTGTCATACTGCGACTACATCTTCTTTTATCTTTTGGAGGCAATTTGAACTCAGATCCATTGTACATTGTAGTTCTGGCATCAGAGCAACGGTAGAATGATTCTTACAACTTCAAACAACAGTACCCTTTTGAGACAGCTTTGCTGCCTCCTCTCCTTTCCTTTTCCTTCCTTTCCTTTCCATCTTAAGAAAAACTGTTTGTCCTTGGATCAAATTCCACAAAGCTATGTCCCAGAATATGCCCCTCCAGTCATTCCCTCTTTTAATTTCATACCAGACTTTTACAGAAATTGCTTTCAATTCAACACTCAGCCTTTCAGCTTTTATAATACATTGAAATTTGTGGAGTTATGGCATATTCCCCTGAAGACACGCATACTCTCAGGTTGAATTGGGACAAGGGCTTTCATTGAATTTGTTATTTTAAGGTTCATTTTTCCAAATAAAAAATGAACCTTAAAATGACTATAGGTATTCTTTAGGGCTACTGGGTGTAGCCTGATCATGTATTCTGTAATAAGAACATGATCTAGTTTCTCCTGGAGGGGATGTGTAACAGTTAGCTGAACGGTGAAATGTCTCTGTTTCAATATAATGTCTCCTCATGTAATAGCTATTGAACAAAAAGAAAGCAAGTGATGAAATCTGTAAATTGAACCTCCATCTTGATCAGGTTTTAGGGATGTCTCTTTTTATTGCAGGTGATGATGCCTACAACAAACCATAGTGGGAATGCCCTGTCCTTATATATCCATTCATACACATACTTCAATCTCCCCAGACATTGAAGAACAGTTATTTACTATGATAGGTGTGGGTACTGTAGCCTATTACACTACAACCATTGTACCCAGGAGCATTACACTTATTATGTGCAGTCGGCTTCGACTTCTGAAGTACAAATTATGCCATACAATCTGTGTCATCTGCTGGTGCTTTCAGTCTACAGATACGCACATCTAAAACTTGAATTCAAAGCCAATATGCTATTGCAGAGCTACCTAATATAATAAATCTTTTTTTATGTTAGCGCACAATGTCAATAGGAGTCCATATATTAACAGCATTCTGTGAAAAAGATTGCTATGTCCTTTCCACTGATTGAATCGCTGAACCGGGGTCATTTCTGGGTTTGTTTCTATGGACACAGTTAGGTGTAGGTAGGAAAAGAAACCTATGAATGAAATGTATTGGCATCAGAAATTTAGAGATTAGAAGTTAAGTAGATGCAACACTTCTTGTACTGTTGCAATCCGTTTGCAATTTTGTTAGAGCTGACAATTTTCAGCTTGGTTTGTCTCTCTCTTCTGTCATTCTTGCCTTTTTAAGCAGGACTGGCTTGGTTCAATGGTGGCATAGTTGCAGAGTTCAGTTCATGTCAGATTCTTTATTCTATTCTAGCAGATTATAGACTGTGGAAGAGAGTTTGTGTTTGCGCACGTGTCCCTATACACCATTTAAATATATCACTTACGAAAACATTTACATTTGAGAAATAAATTCAAATGTACGCAGAACTGCTGTATAGGAAAAACTTATTATAGAGCATGCTGTGGTGGATGTGGTTTCTGCTTTAGATTAAATGTGTCTGTAAAAAGGCTAAAGAGTGTGGAAGCTGTGGAAATAGTATCAGTGAAGTTTGGAGGTTTGATTGTAGATTTGATGCATAGTAACTCCTAAAGTTCCCAAGAAGTACTCTTAACTCTCCATTCATTCCTCTCCTCTCCTCTCCTCTCCTCTGTTGTTGTGTATGATGCCCGCCGCTCCTGTCTCAGTCTGTGCAGCAGGTGTTGATATATGTCTAATGGGCTTCGGGTTCCAGTGTAGCATGACACCTTCAGTAATCCTGCCTTGTCAGCTCCACTATCCCTGCCCTGCACTACTCTATCGGGGCTCTCACACCACAAAAATATTGGTTTTTCATTGGAGGGCAAGTGATCCCCTTCTCCTTATCCTCCTTCTATCTGCTTCAGGCAAGTTTATCTGTGTGCTGAAGGTGAGGGGGAGATAAAAAGAAAGCATAAATCTCAGTTACTGTTTCTAACATTTAAATACAGACTTTTGTGTATTGCTTTTGCACAGAGGCAATTATTATTGATGAGTTACCCTGCCTTTTCTTTCGATGATTTATACAACACTACTATTGATTGACTCAGCATTTGATATTAAACATAGCTCTCATATTGATACACAATGTGCTTCTCTCTGTTCATTGTAGACTTGAGGAAGACATTTGACCAAGAACCTCTTGGGAAGGAAGTGTCACTCGAACAGGAAGTGCTGCTCCAATGTCGCCCACCTGAAGGCATCCCAGCTGCTGAGGTAAGGTTCAAAAGGCATTTCACTGAGCCAGCACACTGTAGTTGTTAGAATAATTAGATTATTTGTTTGAGAAGATAAGTTCAAATGCACTTATACAGGTTTCCCATAGAAATGCAGGCACTTGTGATTATCCATACTAAGCCCAGCCAAAAGTTCGCGCCTCAAATCCAATAAACTGGCTGCTCTGAAAAGAGGTTTATGTGAAAAGCTTCACCGACTTTTTGAGGGTGGTTTTTGCTGAAATATCGCCACCTTTTCTGGTGTGATTTTTTTAAAAAGTATATAATGGATAGCTAAAATGTCCAACTCCTACATAATTGTATGTGTAGCATACAGTATTTATCTATTAGCATGTATTATATTTTGTGGTAACGCTAGTCACTGGTTCTGTTCTTTTATGCTGCATAAAAAGGTGAAAACTGTGCTGATTGCAGAATCTGCCTCAGTTTTGAACTCATTTTAGAAGTTGCAATGAAATAACACTGAATAAATCTGACACAGTCCAGCGCACAGATAAGGACATTTTTCCACCACTGCCTGGGCTATTTAAGCTGTTTGGGTATTTCCTGAACATCGGCCAGTCACTGCAATTTGGTCAGAGGGGAGAAAATTGCAATTATCTGCTGAGGGAAAAAAGAATAAAACCAGTTGTGTCCCTGTGTTACCTTAGCTCAGCCAATATCTCCTCCCTGCTCTACTTCCTCCCTGCCCTACAGTACAACACTGTTATAGCTGCATTTGAAAAGGCTCAGTTGAGATTGCAGGAACATAAATAGAGGATGAAAGGGTGGTTTGATGGGTGGGGGGGCTTTGGTGTTTTTTTTATTTTTTGAGTTGGGGGTGTAGGGACTGAACTCTGTAAAGGCTTGTGATTGACCTGGAAAAGCCGAGTTAAGTGAGTGGAACTGCACAGCATTTATCCCCGCTGAAAGTGCTGACAGGCTAAATGGACGAAAGTTTGGGACTGGCACTTCGCAGACTCTCCTTATACAATCCAGGCTTCAGTCTGATAGTGTTGCTGTAACAGCCATATAGTATTGGTGATTTTGCCGCCTGTCTGAAGTCTCTCTGTCAATCCTGGATTGGCTCTGTGCAATGGTTAAAGACTCAGCCGGGGTCCAATCATGACACATCTATGCTTCTGGCATATTGAGTTGCTGTGGCAACTCAGATGTACAATGAAGGGTAAATAGGAGACTTGTCAACATTAATAGCATTTGCAATCTGGGTAGAGGTATGCATCTGTGTGTAGTCAAGTAGAATCAGAGCTGTTTTAATATCTCATCACTGAACTAGCCATCTACTGTATTTAACAAATGAGAGGAAAAATAATGTTTAGTTAAATTCTACAAGGAAAAAAATAAGTTTTACAGCATGAAGTCAACATTTAGGATATAATGTGTGGCATTTGTAGCAATTCACCTCTTCTAAAAGAAAAAGCATTACAAGATTGTTTACAATTCTCCCTGCATGCGTCAATTTCTGCATTCTGACAAAGAGCAGTGATTGTTTTCTCTGTTTACCTTTCCTCCTGTGATCGAGTTGAATTTTGTGTGTATACAAAGGCACTTTTTCAGCTTCTTTAATTACTCACACTTACCTCATGGCTACAAAAAAAAAGACAACAGTTCCATTCCACAAGTTGTTTTTCCTCTTTTTTTTCGGAACTCAAACACAGCTGCCTCAGTGGGAAAAAGGACAAAACTGAATGCTGCTTTTTCATCTGTGTTTGTCAGGCCTTTTCTCACACAAGCCCGCCAGAGAAAAAGCCTCGGAAAAAGCAGATGGGCTAAGTCTGTGGTTACATACTGTATGAATCTGCAGAAATGTGTAGCAGCCGTTGTGAAGGAAAGATCTGTCATATTTCACCCACTCTAAGACAAAAAAAATAGAGAGAGGATGAGAGAGGCTGATGGCAGAGGGAGAAGAGCTGTTGAGGTTTGTCGGGGTTGGATCCAGTGGGTTGTTGTCAGGCCTCCAGTGGGCTGTCAGTTCGCTGTGTGGTTCCCTTACAGGCCTTTGCCTAGCAAGGAAAAGGCTGGCAGGATGGCAGGCTGTGGCTGAGCCATAAAACCCATACTCTTAAAAGCACTTTTGTTAAATCATGTGGACTATGTGATGGACATTGGGCTGTGTGGCAGGGTTCCAAAGCTATTCTTTCATGTAAAAGACAAGCAGGATACACATACTGTGTGACTTTGCGTGTACTTTATAGTCACATCCTCGCATTTCCATAAGCATGTTCACATGTCGGAGTACCATCAAGGACATTAACACGTCTGCATGCACAGGCACACGTGATAACATGTTGCCAACATCTCAACTGAGCACTGACAGTCTATTCATCTATTCTATAGCGTGAACAATGTGATTGTGGCTGACCAGCTGGCAGAAAAATATTCACCGCTGGTGAACTGGAAGAAGGACTTTGTGCTTCCTCTTTTCAAACTAGAAGAAAAGAGTTTTATAAAGAACGTAATTTGGGTTCATCACAACTATTCAAGCTTGTACACATTACAAAGTGCAGGGAGCTATCACCATCTTCTATTGTCATTGTTGATGGGACTAAAATGACTGTTTACTGTTAGAATAGCTTCCCAGCTAACATTATAATTGCTAAATGGTTGCAACCACTGACACTTTCTGACACTTTGAGGTTGTTAATGTTTTTACTTATTTTAGGTGTTTTGTTGATATCAGCTATAATGCCAAATGCTTGCAGCTGTTTTAGACGATGAGTTACCAAAGTAACTCACCCCCAGACACACATGCATTCTCAGAGCTATGAACCCCACGTTCTGGAGAATCACAGCAAGTCAATCACAATTAGTTTTGATCTCAGATTACAAAGTGGAACCTCGCTATTTGATGTTATCTAGTATCAGTCTTGCGTTCCTCTTTGTCATCCCAGTTTTCACATGGTTTACATTATAGGTTTTCATGATGTTTACCTCAGTAATGACATTCTGTGATTCTATTTAAGTGCTTTTGAGTCTTTGTTGACTTTCTGCGGGGGCTGTTGCCCTGAAAACCAAACATTATGCTGAATAATCAGGATTGCTCCTGTGATGATGCAGCAACTTTTCATAACATATGAAACAGTTCCCATCAGACATCTCAGAAGTTTTCATATTTGGAGTTGAGTCAGAGGTATCCTAGCTCTTATTTTTGATGGGTTATTCACACTTGATACATTGATTTTCTGGTGTACAGATAGCCCCTGAGTTGTGCAATACACACACACGCACTCACACGCACTCACACACACACACACACTCAAAGAAAACAAGCACCAGGCATTTATTTTGGCTCTCTTTGCGACCATTACCAATGGAACTTTGGCCTTGGAGGACTGAAATACTGCAAGTGAGGTTTCTGAAATAGCACAAGGATTCAGTCATCTGCACGTCTTGTATGGTCTGAATACATTAGACACTCACCAGGCTCCCTAAAAGTCATTGTTACACGTTTCCATAGCCATGAATATTTGATATATACTTAATCAAGAGCAGAAGGAAAATGTAACTGTTGAGGCTATTCTAGGAAAGAAGGGAGAGGGAGTGATTTGGCTTGGTTTCTGTGTTACGTGGGCTTACTTGCTGAGTATTGCCCATACATAAATATAATAGTAATAAAGGTAAAGATGGGGATGGAGGACTTTCCATCAGCTCAACACAGATCCTCCTCTTTGAATACCTCCATGAAGCTCTTTCATCAACATCTAAAGGGCCTCTACCAAAGTAACAGTGGCTTCTTTTCATACTGAAGAATATGTGGCAGGCTCATAAAATGGACTTAAATCTCCTTTGTGAAAGAATGCAGCTTTATTGTTCTTTACTCTTTTCTCCTGCCATGCCCTCCATCTCCAACTCCACTTCAGAGCACTTGTCACAGCCCTGAAAGAAAGACAAGAGTTCAGGGGTGATGCAGCACCGTGAGCTGCTGAGCCTGTTTCCATGGAAGCGGGATTTTAATTCAGGCATCTCCTCAGTCAGCCGGGGTCCTGCCGTGTTATCATGGGTAACGAGTCATTGATGCTCTGCAGGGAAGGGGCCCTGCTGCCATGATTAAGTCCATTGGCTTTACTGCGAAGAAAGCCAGGAAACACAAGGATCTTTATTTCACACTCCCTCATCCAGAGAAGTGAGAAAACTAAGTCAGATGAATTTAGACAGCTGGGACAGCAGCCGCAGCCACATTCAAGGGTTTCACATGTAGTTCTGTGAATCCATAGGGACAGTAGATTTTGTTATTAAACTCAAATTATGTTTCCTTGCTTTTTGTTATTGACTAAATGTACTGATAATCACTCTCAACACTGAGTATTGTGTTATAAAATGTAATCTGGCTCGAATATCTTGACCGTAGCGCTTTATGGAGAGACAGCATCCGCCTTTTCCACACATCAAACCATGTAAATGTCAGTTAATACTGTTGATTTTAGGCCCAGTTCCACTTAATAGGCGAAGTGAAAGCACAGCGCAAATGGCGGCTCGTCAGGTCACCTTGTCAAGAAATAGCTGAGTGCTTCCTCCCAGTCAAAATTGTGCGCAGTGTAGTTATGAGAGGGGCCAGGAATGTCAAGAGTAACAACACTTCAGTGCCCATTGAAACAGGAAGTGTATTTTCATTAAGGTTACCCATGGGAGAGAAGGTGTCAGGAGGCCAGACCAAATCCCTGTGGCAACCAACCAAAGATTGCCCTTCAGGCACTCACCTGTCAATCATTGCAGTCTTCCTGTGCAAAGGCTGTGATTTACTCTAATAGCCCAACATTTGTGAGCTCTGCTGTCCTCTGTAAGTCACTGCCCTTTCTACTGTTACCTCCTATGGGTCAGGCCTTAACAAACATTTACATGTAAAACTTTGGACAGGAGGGAGGATTCTGTGCATATATTCCATCAGACCACCTATGAGAAGGAAAAGAAAATATTATTCATTGTAGGACAGAGACGAGAAGCACTGCTTGGGGCTGTGGAAGGATGCAAAACCAAGAAACTACCACATGTACTATATGGGCTACCAACTTATGTATTGAAAATCCCCTTGCCATTCATTGGTTCGCCTGCCATCACAGCTTTCTCCCATGTCTTTGAGGTAAACACAGCTTCTTTGTTGCACTTCCAAAAAGGGCATAAAATGATTTAAAGAAATCACATTTCCTTATGCAGCCTGCAATTGTAGGTAAGGTGAATTGTTGGGTGCCAGGTGGTATTTTCATTTAACATGGAAATGAGACATGAATGAGGGAGTTCTCATTTTGGGATAGGGTTTCTTTATCGCTTTAAAATGATTTTTGAGCTGTTTGCAGTGAACTTGTGAATCCATTCCAGCATTTTTATCCTTGCTCCTGAAGGTTGTACTGTATACAGAGAGAGTTCTGACCTCTATCAGTGCACAAAAACCCTCTCCCTTGGTGGAGTTATCAACTAAGCTTTTCTAAAAGGCCAGAGGAGACTCAGGGAGACCAAGGACTGCATGCACAGAGTGTATCACACAGTTCTCTGAGTTGCAAAGCTGTAGCCTTAGTAATGGTTTATACCAGTTTATTATTTAATATTTCACATAAAATAGCATGTGTGTGCCATACCTCTCAGCAGCCAACTTGTACTTGTCCACCCACACATGAATGTATCAAAATATATTGGCTTAAAAACAAAATGTACAGGATAATGGCAGAAATCCCGTACTCACATCATCACCATCAACATATAGTCAACAGTTTCTTGGACCACTGATGATTTATATTCCAAATTTTAAACAAATAATTTTTTTTTGATACCTCCATAACAAAAAGAGAGTGGTGAAAATACTAACTCCCCCAACTTTATGTCAGTGTTACTGTAGGCGGTGAGTGAATGTAGGGATCATATTTTAAGAGGCATGTGAGCTGTTCAGGAGAAAACAGACAGAGCTGTGTTGTAGCAGTGAAGTGTCTGGCTATCCTTGGAGCTAGTTTAAGAAATGGCTTCTCCTTCAGAAGACGGTGGAGAGCTTTAGGCGGGACTGAGCTTGAGGAGGTCATTACTCCTGGCTCGAGTCTCAGTGATCCATCTTCTATATGGACACCTGCAGTAGAAACCACTACAACTCCACCTCTGTTACCTAACCTCAGTCTCCCTCCTGCCCCCAACACCATCCCATTCCAGCTCCTCCGCATACACCCTCACACACACACACACATACAGATATAGACACAAGCAAGTAATACAGCCATACACACACATACAAACATTTTTCCCATCACATCTCAAGATATCACACCTTAGTGCAATTCAGCTTGTTAATATTTATACAACTCACATTTCCATACTTGTCATGCAGGCAGATGCAGAGCATATGGCTTGTTGTCTCGTAGTGAATGATTGAATAATCAGTTTGTAACCTTTTGTGGCTCATTCTCCAGGTGTGTCATTCAAGCCTGGAGCGGATATATGCTGTGAAAAAAAGGGAAATGAATAAATTACACTGGATAGATAGTTAGACTTCATGTGGAGAAGCAGGAGAGCTCATAATGACTTCTCTGTAGAGGAGTCTTGCACATTTCTGCGGAACATTTTTTTCCTCCCTGTTCTTCCTCTTCACACCCCTTTCCACCCCCACACTCTGCCGTACGTTCTATTTCTGACACAACAGCAATGAGTAATGAATGGTTTTGCCTTGCACTGGTTCTTAACAAGTGAGTGGATTGTATACAGTGTGTTCTGTATATTGGGCTAATTAGTGTTGTGCTGGCACACCCTGGCAGAGCACAGAAACATCCCACTCAATGGTTACTCCTACGTTGCTGCTGCTGCAGCCAGGTCTGCAGCCAGTTATGTTTGCTTGTGGGAGAAGAAGTGACAGTGGGAAGATGCTGAAGCTGCGTTCTAATTCAGGACCTGGATAAGGATAAGGCTAAATGTGTACCTTAATTTTACATGTTTATCACAAGTCAGCTGCCCTGATAACTGATTACAGTTCAAGGTGTGATGTTAGGCATATACTGTAGACACATGATAGACAACTGTCAAATAGTGTATAGGGTTAAGGCGGCTGCAATCCATTATTGATTACAGCTTGAAATTGATTTTGGTGCAACTTTCACGTTCACTTTCGTCAGCATTGTTTTCAGCTGCAGCAAGCAGCTGTTTTCAGCAAAATAGTTTTAAAAACCCACTGTGTGCTGCCTGCCCAGCACCAAACAGCAGACAGACAAAGTTAGCAACTAGCTGGTGAACATAATGGAACATTTAGCAGTTAAAGAGCCAGATATTTTAGGGGAGGAGTTGGTGGAGACCAAAAACAGAGTTAAAAGGAGTCAGGTGGACACAAGCATGACTTGAGCAACAGTGAACACTAATGCTGTATCTGTGGGATGTGTTTATAAGCAACTATTTGCCAACAGGCTGCCATTGTGATAATCTAATGCTCTTCTCCAGGATCCTGTTTTAACATGAATTACATCACACTAAGGAAGTAATGATACTGCATGAGACCTTTAATGGTAAATGTATCCGTTTTTTCTGTAATAATAACAGCTTCCTATATTTACATCTTGCTTTGTCTTTTTCATGGTCTAGTTTATGTGGTTCATTGGTACGACTTGGTCATGTGATATTTTCCGACTTCACAACTTAATGAGGATCAGCTGAAAATGCATTAAATCCATTAAAAACTGACTAGCGCACAATGCATGATTGTGTTCTCAAAAGAAAGCTGCATTTCTTTTTTTTTTCATTTGGAGAAGCCTTTCAAATGGAAAAAGCCCTATTGAACCGTTATTTCATATTTGGTCTAGAAATGCAAACTTCAGAGTTTCCAGTCTCTAAAATAGGACCCAGTTTCAGCCTGTGTAAAAGGCAGTGCTACGCACAAGTCACTGCAGCCAAAAACAAGACGTTGACGGTTCTACTTCTGGCCTCCTTCATCTGCTTGACCATTTGAATGATTCAGGGCATGTGTGTCCAATGTCTTTGTATGCCTGTACTGTATGTACACATGCTGTAACTATGCTGTAGCACTACACATACATGTATGTCACTGATTCATCACTATGAACACCATTGATTTCCCTCGCCCACGCTGTACAGCACCTCCTTTGACATCTCCCTTTTCTAACCTGTCTGTATTATTTTTCCCAGTACCGTTCTATATATCCTGGTCTGTGAATTTTCCGGAGCTCAAGAGATGAAAAAGCTGTCTCAGTTGGATCTCTTTCTTCTTTGTTTACCTCTTGCTTTAGTCTTTCTTTTTCCAATCTCACTCATTCAAAGTCTTCACCTCTTCAAGACAAAGTCACCTCTTCGTAACCTTTTTCCTCCATTCCCTGTCTTCATTCTGTCTTGTCTGTCCTTGTCTCAGTGATGATATATCATGTACATTTTGGCACACTAGAGACAGTCCTCCTGCAAGCGCACCTGCTCTCCCTCTCGCTTATCTATCTCCTCCTCTCAATCTTGCACCTACCTGTCTTTCTTTTTGTCTGTCTCCTTCCCTTCCTCTCTAGGTTTAGGTTTCTGTCTGTCTGTCTCTCTCTCTGTCACTTGGCTGCCTCCGACCAGACAGGAAGACTCCCTCTCTCTATGACAGCTGACATGTGGCAATTTCCCTTCGTTAATGACAAGAAATGTGCCAATTACCTCTCCGGATGTTTCGCTGCCAATCAGACACTAACGAGCTGCAAGTGTGTGTGTGTGTGTTTGCATGTGTGTGCAAGTTTGTGTATCTCTGTGCGCATGTTTGAGTCTGTTGGCATGAGAGAAAGTTGGACAAGTGCTATATGAGATGTAGTCTTCTGCTGAATTTTAATCATTTGAAATCTTTTCACAAGTGTGGTGTAGAGACTGGCTCACCTTTTCATCTCTGGTTTTATTAATGAGTCCCAATTATAGTCTGTACAGAATAAATGATGGGTGAACTGTTGCTCACTTTTGCTCTCTCGCACACACATTCCCACTTCTGACATGAGTTTCTACCACTTTCTATCCCTCGTCACTCCGTCTCCCTCCCACCCCTCCATCTGCGCTGAAAAGCTCTTTTGTTCAATTTTTAATTACCTTCTCATATAAAAGTGCTCTTGACATCTGAATGCAGCACGTTTGGAGAGCCTGCCTCTGTGATTGGTGCAAAATTGGATAACCACCTCTTTGTATCAACTGTCAATCTCTATTCGAAGAACAGACCTTTTACTTCCTAATGCCCTATGCTCTGCACACACTGATGTGAGCACTAAAAGACAAAATATTTATCATTTCAACAAAACCCATCGTTTCTCTTGTTTGCATCATCTTTATTTGTTTTATTGGACTTGTGTTCCCTCACTTTTCATCATGGCATAGGGACACACAAAATGGCAATCAGATCACTGTCAAATCTTTGTTCTCTAAACATAGGGGTCCTTCTCTCTGGCCATGTTTGTCATGTTTGTTAGTTTCATTGACTCTTAAGATTGATGGTGATACTGTAACACAGAAGCACACACACAAAAATCGACATAACCCTTATTCAATAAATACATTGAAGCATTTGCTATAATCACTGTAGCCTCCTTGTAATCTATAATGATGTAGTGGCAATGGTGCATTGCTGTGATTACAGTTTTGAGATCAAGATGATGCACAGGAATTATTTACTTTATTTATGTGTGTATATAATAAGAGGAACTTCATAATATATATTTCCTCAGACAGAAAATGTCTTTGCTATCACCAGAAGCGAGTTATTATTGAATTCTTCTGGTGCTCCAATCCTGAAAGTCATGACAGATGTCGAACTGCCACATCAGCAGATGTCAAAGCAGATTAGTTGCCTTAAAATGAAAACACAAGCCAATTCAATAGCACAATACTGAAATATCTAATTATGCACAGCTATCATATATATGGACATGCTTTGCTATAAATTCCTGGAGTAACGAAATTAACAAATGCTCTATGTTCTGAACCTGAGATTGAAGCATTACCTATGTAGTTTTAAGAACTGAAATCATCAACAGAATGACTGTCGTCTATTTTGTGCAATCTTCTCACAATGACTTCATTCACTGCCTAAATGGCACTACGGCAGTAATTCCAACACATCTGCCATTAACACAGATTAGATATTTTGTTCATACTGCAGTTCTCATTGACTTCTGTGATAATAAAGCTGCTTTCGTTATGTGTCTCGTTATAAATTAAAAGAAATCATCAGCGGCAAATATAAAAACATGCTTTTCTTTTTGTGTGGCAAGAGTTACTCACAATGCTGTAGCATCGTGTTGAGGAATAAAGATGATGTCTAAAAATGCAGACTCTGAGTGATTGACGTATGTAATGCTTCTCCTATACATCACAACCTATGTCACACTGCACTTTATTGCATTGTGCTCGCGTGAGAGAGAGGCTTCATTTCAGCTAGTGGACGGCTTGTGAGGGAATCGTATCCTTCCTGGCTCCATGAGATTGATTCAGCCGACACATGTTTATGGAGGAAAACACTCATAAGCACCAAATCAGTAGAGAATATACATCACACTAACAGAGGTTTAGCGTAAAGCTCTGCTGATATTAAGTTTGCATCCAGTGTTTATTCAGATATAAGTTTTTCATGGGGATAGGTGTCTTATGAGCTGTACAATGCGAAGTGTTGTATGCATTGATTTGAAAGAGAGCTGGGTTGGAAAAGGTTAAGTGTGAAATAATTGTGAAGTGAGGCACTGAAAATATTTCTTCTCAGCCTCTCCAATGTGTTCCCACTGGATAAGAGAGCAGGCAGTCTTGCTGAGGTGTGACGCTGATGGCATCTTTGATATCTGTCATCCCAAGCTAACACAGATACTAGTGAAGCTGGTGATGCATGTAACCCAGTGCATGTCACAATCAGCCCATCTTCTCCTTTGAGAAAGTTCCAACAATTCTGGTCTTACAACAATGGCCAACGTGTTGTACATCTCTGCACCACTACATGCCGTTTCTGTGTTGTTTCTTAAGAAATCCAGCAACAACAGTGAACCCACACACTGTTTTGTCTTGGCAGGCCTTATATCAGGTTTCTGCCCCACTTTTTTTGAGATATTTTATCTCTCATGAGAAAGACCCTTTATAAACATTCCGCTTATCTTTGCCTGTGCTGCTCCTTAGTGTCTTATCTCTTATCAGGCCCTGCTCCTCATGGGATATCACAATACACAGGAAGTTAGTTATTTTCCAGGCCTCCTCATCACTGGACAGCTTCTTTGAAGAAAACCAGAGAACCAGGAAATATGTTTGAATTGAAGTGACTGCAGAGTGTGAGGCGGCACATGTTATTCTTTTCTAAACCTTTACACCTCTTCAAGAGAAAACGGATCTGGGTGATTTACAGCCAAATAAAGGCTCTGAACGGTCCCCTGCTCTGTGATAGTGCCAGGAGTTCAATATCGGTATCATTTAGAGAAATGAAACTCATAGGGAAAGGTCATTGAGCCTCTCGGCTTCAGGAATTGTGGAGAGTTTTCTTTTCTCTACTGTCTGACAATCCTGCTGCTACTGTAGTGTTTTGTTCTAGGGGGAGAATAAAAAGAGCATGATAGATATTGACTTTTTGTAGCAGGACCTCAGAGACGTAAACAATTGTGGTCTAATCCTGGCACTCACTGCTATTTGAGAGGTTAGACGGAGACAAGAAAAACTATAGCTGTTTAAACACTTTGCTGTGATTCCTCTACCATTTAATGAGGTCAACCTGTCTTATATCTTCTCTCACAGTTTCTGTTGAAAACACTTGTTCTGTTGTCTCTGAGCTGTCTGTCTTTTCTCTTTTGTGCTCCCTTCTTCTCAGGTGGAGTGGTTAAAGAACGAGGAGGTTATTGATCCCGCAGATGACAGAAACTTCTACATCACCATCGACCACAACCTGATCATCAAACAGGCCCGCCTCTCTGACACTGCCAACTACACCTGTGTGGCTAAGAACATTGTGGCCAAGAGACGCAGCACCACCGCCACAGTTATCGTCTATGGTAAGCTACTTGTATCTCAACGCCGAACAACACAGTCACCAACATCCAACGTTAGTCTCACGTTTCCTGACCTGCAAGCAGTCATCCTCCTCGCTGGCCACATGAGAGATCAGTGAAGTCAGATAGAGTGCAGCGGAAAAGTGTTGAATTCCTGTAAGAAGTCAGCCCAACTCAAAATAAAACAAATTTCAAAGTCACTCTGCATAAAGCAAATCCCTCTCTCTCCCGTGGCGTCTAACATTCACTCATTTTGCTCCTGCCGGAAGGTGTGCGAAGAATGGAAGATTTATGATTTTCTGAACTGTGAGCAAGGTGCTGATGTGGCTGAGCCATACTTAAAGAGACCCCTACTGTGGTTTCACACAGTCTCACCCTCTGTCTCCCTAACATCAACTAACATGACTGTTATGGCACAGCATGGCTGCAAAGTTGAACTTCAACACCTGCTCGAGGCGGTGCATATTCAGACTGAATGAAGAGGTATTGCATGCACGTGAATGGATACACACAAGACAAAAGTGAACAGATGCTTGACACTGATACTTTCACCATGTAGGGTTAAGTTTCAAATATATTGGAGGTGTAGTATTGTTAGCATCCCTGTTGTTTTGTTGATCTACTTTAGTTACAGCCAAGTGAGCATTGAGGAGAATGTGGCTAGTGGGGATCAATGTAAGGGTGATGTAGAAACACAAATTGGAAATCCAAGAGAGCAGATTCCAGGGACAAGGGTTGCTGTCTCCGCGAGGCTTTCCTGTCACTAACGCAGTCTATTAGGACTAAGTCTCGAAAAACTGCTTTGATGTCAGCTCATCCTTGAGAGAAAGTGCAAGAAGTCACTGCCTCTGTTTGTGCTGTCCTTGCTTCTTTATCCAAAATGGGATACTTGCACGTTTATGCACAGTTGTGCTGTATGTGCAAGCGCACATATGAGAAACCCAAAGGATAAGGGACACTTGTGTCTGATACAATTGATGGAAAAGTGAGAAGGACAGGCAGTGTGTTTTTAGCCCTGTGGTTTCCAGCCCAACACGCTACAAGGACACTGGAAACAGGAGCACAAGCTGGCAACAAAAGAGAAAAAAAGCGAGAGAGACAGAGAGGAAAAGGGAGAGAGAAGATAGATCCATAATCCTTGGAGGAAAGAATGTAGACAGTAAAGAAATGTGGGGCTTTAGCAGTCTTCCCCTCGAGTCCAATATTTTGGGCTTCACTCATAAGCATGTCACATTTGGAAGTCAGAGGCTCCAAGGGGCCCCGTTCCACCATCTCAAATGCCACAGACTTGTTCTCAGCCACAAGCCCTGGTGTCACTCTGCACTGGATTTAGTCGCTGACAGAGATGGATGAGAGAGGGAAGAGAGGCATTAGGAGGAATCAGTGAATGGAAAATGCAGCAATCTGACCAGAATTTACTGTCTGGCTGCGTGGCAAAGTAACGACCCGAGATTTCAGGGTCAAAACACAAAAACTCTATGTATACATTTTACAATGGGCGAATGATTGTGTATCGAGGTGTCCACCACTCAAGGGATTCCAGTTAATGATGTACTAATCACACTGAAGACAAACCTAATCAAATCCAAATGTAATGTACTTATTCTGTGTCTCTCTGTGCTTTTACTGCATTTGTATTTTTGATTTCATTTATTAAATTGTGTTTTATTTTATTTATATTTTATTTCACCCCAATCTCTGCATTTTATTGCTTTTATGTCCTTTTTGTAAAGCACTTTGCAACTTGTTTTTGAAAGTGTTATATAAATTATCATTTTGTAAAGCCATCTAAGGATGAGCTGAGAAAACAAACAAGAATCAGTCTGAGTGATATTTTAACATGTTTTACTACCATGTCTTCCAGTGAATGGTGGATGGTCGACATGGACAGAGTGGTCAGTGTGTAACAGCCGCTGTGGCCGTGGTTTCCAGAAACGCACACGCAGCTGTACCAACCCTGCCCCACTCAATGGCGGCGCCATCTGTGAAGGGCAAGGCATCCAGAAGCTGGCGTGTAATCCTCTCTGCCCAGGTATGGCATAAAATTACAATACACCCACTTAGAGGTGGGTGGAAAGGGTATAGGTGCACAGAAACTAAATACATAAAATATGATACAAATCTGTGTTTGCATATTTCGCTCTGTTTGTGCCTCCACCCTTACGTATGTGTGTGTCTCTCTCCCACATATCTCCTGCTGTCAAAATCACGTATCCACTCACCCACTCATGCACTTGTTTGTCTTCATCTTCTCATTTGCCATTTCATTCACTCTGCCCTCATCTGTCCTGTCTGTTGTGTGGTAGTGGATGGCCTGTGGACAGAGTGGAGTAAGTGGTCCACCTGTGGGACAGAGTGCACCCACTGGAGGAGGAGAGAATGCAGCGCTCCAGCACCCAAAAACGGGGGGAAGGACTGTGAGGGCATGGTGCTCCAGTCCAAGAACTGCACCGATGGGCTGTGCATGCAGAGTGAGTACCCGACTAATCCTCTGCTACTCTCTCTGACCTGCCAACCAGAGAAATTTCCTCACCCTTTGACCATGAGTTTCACTCTACTCTTTCATCACCACGCTGTGTTTCACATCACCACATAACACACTCACCCTGTCTCTCGCTCACTGTTTCACTTCACTCATACATAAACAATAAGACATGCTAAAGCGCCTTTCTCTCTGCACTTTTTATTTGCACATGCACGATACACAAACATTGTTGGATAAAAGTGACATAAAAGCAGAAGCCACTGCACATCTTTTCCTGTGTCCGCTCTGCTGCAGATATAAGTATATGTTAAAAAAAAGACTTGGCCACATGGGAAAGCACTCAAAGTAATTATCCTTGTCACAGGCTAAGCATTTGGGAGTTATATTTAAAATAATAATAAGTGATTATATTGTAATTACATAAGGGGGGTCACAACTGCCAGACTGCTTTGATTACTACCTTAATTTAAAAACTCTGGATTTCTTAGATCCAATGAGAGGAAACACGAGGCCACAAAGTGCTGGCAATTACATGTGTTGGAAAGTGAGCAAGTATTGTACATAATAATCTACAATGTTTTCAAAGGGCACAAAAGGCTCCAGGATGCACCAGCATTTCTTTCTCGTAAATCACGATTCTCCTATTGGTTTTACTGTTTTGTTGCTAACAAAAAAAGGCCAAAGCCAGTTTGTGGTGCAGCCAGATATTTTTCTGCAGGCAGGGAATTGTTTTCAGCTTCTCTATCTTCCAGCAAGTTAAAAACAGCCACGCAGTTTAGTTGAGCCAAAAATCCTGCCCCCTCTCCCTTTTTAATACATTCACAGATTGGAATCATGATGCAGTTGCTCTGATGCACACGTGTGTGCGTGTGTGCGTGTGTGCGTATGTGCGTGCTTACTGCAGTGTTAAAAAGCTACAGGGTAATGTATTTGGTACCTTGAACTTCATTTACTAAAACAGTCCTTGCCCTCTTTTCTGTGCCTATAACAACAAGAGAAAGAGGATGAGAAGGAGATCGCTGGAAAGACTGCACAGTAACTGAGTTAAACTTTGTGTCTAGTTTAATAAAAATCCTCTCCAATGAACATCTTTGAAGGTGTTAGACCCCCACACTGTCACAGATGCCTCCATCGTGTGTATAACCTACTACAGATGGTGATTGTGACACTAATAATATAACAGAGGCTCGGCTTCTGGATGTCTAGAATTTGATACAGCTGGCCGTCACTATGTGCAGCTGATCTGAGATTTTGCTGCACCATGGGGTTGTAAACTGCTACCTGCAGTATGGTGTCGACATGATGTGCTATAGGTTATGGCTGACATCACATTGGCGGTCAATATGCATCTTCAGACGCAGCTGGCTGATGGATCTGCATGTCTCTTTCCAAAGTAAACACTTACTGTACTGTTTGTCCATATGTGCTGAGGACTGACAGGAAACTATGACTTCAGTGTTCAGTGATTTCATTTAACGTTACCAGCAGAGGAATGCATTAGCTGATTTTATAGCCAAGGTCATATGTCTACAGTGTATAGAAACATCAGGGAGCAATCTACAAGAAGACCTACTGTTATTTGTCTTATTCATCTTATTTTATTTCCCTCTGCGGCACAACATACGTTCACCCTACACTTCCCCACCCCACTGCACGCCCTCTGCGACTCAGCCTATCTCAGAAGCATTAGTTCTCGGTAGATTGATGTCCTGTTTGCAGAGAATATAAAGCCATAATGATATAGATTTAGGATCATTTCAGGGATTGATTTTTTTGGAAGCTAAGAGGGTGAAGCCACTTATGTCAATGCTAATGACCATTTCCACTAGCATTTAGGAGAACGGCCCATTATCTAAAAGCTCACATTATGGCAAATATGATTGGGAATGGAAGTTGTGTGCAATCTGAACTCACCTCGGCCCACTGATCTGCTCCCTCCAGTGCAGGGCTGGGATCTGAGCAAACACGTGTCTCTGGATTCCGTTGCAGCTTGATCTTATTTTCTGTTGTTTGAATTTATTTAAATCATTTCAATTGCAATCCATCGCAGAAATCTGGCAATGGAATTTGATACGGCCAGAGCTGGAAATAGAACTCGTGATGCTCAGCCTCCATTGCTGCACACTGTAAAAACACAACTGACCTGAGTCAAAAAGGAAAGAGTTGTGTTATAATTTACTTTGTAGCTTGTTTATCACATTTAGACTGTCAGGGAGTTTGGGGGTTGGATTTAACAAAGTTAAGCATCTACAGATTGATCTAGAGAGGTTGCACTCAGATAGAACTTCCCAACTCGAACACAAGAGTATAGTTTTCACAGTTCACTGAGGCTGACCTGTCTAAATCTCTGTTTTGCGCTCCCTCCGTGGTCTGCCTTCCTTGATTCTGATGTTGTTTTCCAAGCCTTTGGTAACCCTGCTCTCAGACATGACATTTTCTTGACATATTGATGTAGAGAAAGGCGAGTGCATACTCCAGCAAGGGCAAATGCTTTATTGCTATCAAACACCGGAGGCTGGAAAACCACGACTCTAAGGTTCACTTCAGCCTTCCAAGAACATGAGGTCATTTACACTAAATTTATAAGGTTGAAATGTTTTGATTAAATGTAAATAAATACCTTTGGTGTATAATCATCAGTAGTAGAAGAAAAATAACCTTTAGCTATTATAATGATGACATCAGTTTTGCCAGATGACAGTATCCTTCTCTGAGGTTGGAAATCTGCCATATTCAAGGAAGTAATGGCTGAAACACAGACAATGATTTCCTGTACTACGAGTCCCCCCTTCCTCCCCAGCTCTATGTTGTCAGTGAAGAATAATCTTTGTCTGTCTGGGGCTCTGAGGTTTCCTTTGGAGCCCACCCAATGAAGCGTGCTTTTACTCTGGCTATACTGCAGATGGACGGATGAATAGAAACTCTACAGGATGGGTTCAAATGGGCCATCAGTTAGACTGACCCTGACAGTCACCTCCCCCTACTCCAACCCGGCCTCCCCGTTGCCTGATTACATGTACACACCAGCCCCATCTATCAAGCCATTGATTTTCCTGTCGGTCCACTTGTCTGCCTGTGGCTCTCTCCCTCTCCAATAAGGACTTCATTGTTTGTATAGTTGTTTATGGATGTCCCAGGGAGACTGAATATTATGTGTTCTAGTGCACTGTCCCTGGCTGCCATTCTACGCCACTTTCCGCCTCACTTCAACATATAACCTGGCCACAGCAAAGCCAACCAAAAGCCCAGCTGGGGCCAAAAACCATCTATGTGGAAGATTTTTCTCCAAATCTCTGTCTTTCAACCTTTTCTCATTTCCTGCTTTCCTAACATAATCGTTCCTTTTATCCCATGCTCAACCCTCCCCATCCACCTTCCAGTGACAGATGCAAGGCTGTTGGTTCTATTGACTCTGTTGGAGCCCACACTTTATCAGTCCCTCCATTCCCCTCACCTGCCAGCATCAGTCTCCTGCTGCTGCTGAGGCACTAAGCCAAGTTGATGGATCATGCCACTCCCGCACAGAACCTCCATGCCNNCCTCTCATCCATCTCTATACTCTATACACAGTTCTGGAGAGGAGGGGCCAAATCAAGAAAGATCGCTTCCCCATGTCATCACTCCTACTCATGAGTTTGTTGCTGTCTCATTTGTTGAGTTTGTTTTTCTGTTGCCTTAAATTTGATTTTCATCATCCCTCTCCCGTCACCCCCCTCCCCTCCCTCCCCCTGTCCTTACCTCCCCACTCTCTCTCCCATCCACGATCCCTTCCCCTCTTCAAGGTTCGTTATATCAGAAGTCCTCTGAGGCAAAAGACAAGAGTGATTTTGGAAATTCATGTGAGTTATTGTTTTTTTTTATCATTTATTTATTTTTTTACATTATTTCTGCATTCATTCTCATGTCTGTCTTGGGCTCTAATCATCATTGGCAGGTTGTGCACACTGAAATAAATCCCAGATAAATCACTAGAAAACTTTTTTTGCAAACAATAATGTTTTATAAGCGGTATTTTTGCACTAAAAACATAAAACAAAACAAGAAAATATTTGCCATTGTTTTTTCATGTCCATCTATGTTTCATTACTGCTATTCTGTTTTTCACAGATAACAACCTCAGGGCATTTCCCTTTTTGATTTCCATTCTATCCTTTCCTATAATGTGTCTCTGCTAGCCAGCTGCCTGTTTACAGCCATGTTACTACTCTCTAACTCAGAGCTGACACTGCCCGTTACCCTGTTGCTCCTCATGAACTTCAGCCTGACACTTTGCCTCACCGTCAGCTCAGCCACTGGCAAAGAGTTTAACCCACTGTCTCCCTCTGTGTATATCTATAATATTTTTCTCTCTCTGTATCTCACCCTTCCTCTGTAAATCTCTGCGTCCTCACAGAGAATGAAGTGTTCAATAATCCCTTTCATTTCCATTTCTTGTACTTTTCCCTTTCCGACAATGGCTCATGTTCAAAGGGATGTATTAATCTAAGTGATACATTTTAATGCGTACACTTAGCAGGTTGCTGCCTTTATCATCAAAGCGTGGATGGAAGATTGTTCGACTGAGGGGATATATGTTAAATAACTGCAGGGAAGCTTGGCAGAGGAAGCACAGTGAAATTACATTTTCAGACTTTCATCATTGCCTCCCTACTCTGTTTTCTGTTCGTGTCTGTGCTAGAGGAAGGATTAGAGGCCTAACATATATGAGGATATATCTTGACACTCCTCTTTAATGTGATGTCTCAGTTAAGGCTGAATAGAGGGGGCCAGGTCACACATGTCCTTCCTGGGGACTGAGAGAACGAAGAGTATTAGATCCCCCCCACCTCTTTAATTATGGCCATTCTGTACAGCTAAAGAAACTATCTACTTTTTTTTTTTTAAAGAAAGGGAGTGCCTGGGTGAAGGTCATACCCAATTTAATTTCAATAGAGATTCTCCAAGAGAATTAAATATAATGGATTTTAGACTGACTAACTGTTGAATGGTGTACTTGGTTTAATTAAATTTGAAAACCTATTTATCAATATAAATAAACATCAAGTCATAACTAGAGGAAAAAAAGATACATGCTTGTACTATAGGAGAACAAGTATTTGATAAAAAACACACAACTCGTGGCTTTCAATTGTCACAAAAGCACTCCCTTCTCTTGCTTCTCTCCCTCTACTCCTTTCTCCTCCTTTGTGCAAGAGAACACAAGAGACACAGATTGAGTGCCATCTGTATCCCTGAGACACATGAGGCTAATTTACACAAATGCTCGGCCATCATGCATGCCCTGAAAGTGCTGCGTATGGATCTATGGCTGATGCTGCCATCTACTGGTGCAGATTCTGCTCCATTTGCATACTCAAATTATCTCAAAAACAGAAATTTGTCTCTTAATAAAAATAATTTATTCTCTCATAAATAAGAATGCATTTACATGCTTTGGTCTTCGACTTTTTGTAGAGCCCCCTGACATGTACAGTGTGTATTCATACGTTAGACAACGCACACACGCAGGCTCACACATGCCTTCTGGCATTTCACTACCTCTAAAGAAGAGTTTGTCCCCGTTTGTCAATTTGGTGACAGTGAAGGACATTCTTTACCAAACACCACAGAGAGTTCAGACTGTCAGTAGGCATCCATTAAAAGGTCTGATCTGTAATGCGTGCCTGTCTGAGTCTGCGTTTCTAACAGCCACTATATCCATGCCAGGCCTACTAATCACAGAGGTTTCTCCAGCTGGAAAGTGGACAGAAAGACTCTAGGAGGGAGACAGAGATGAAAGACAATTTGAGAAATGCAAGCTATGTCTAGATCTTATCTGCAGTGTCTAAGAACAAAGACAGAGACAGACTCTGAACTCCAACACAGAGCACGGTAATTTGAAGATGAAAACATCTATATCTCCGTCTTCAGAACTTTTGATCTCGCTTCTGAGCCCGCTTGTTAGGACAGTGTGTCATTGGGTTGCACTGGAGCAGCCGTCCTTATTAATTTGGGTGTTGCGCACGGAGTTTATCATCATTATCTTTATTTTCTTGTTTCTTATTATCTTTATGATGCATGGTATACAACCCCCTCTCACCCACAGCACAATATGGCTTCATACAAGAAATATTAATCTGTGATCACTGGTCATCATTAACATGGACACGCAAGTCACGACTCTTGCATATGTTTAGCAGATTTCCCTTTACTGCAAAACAACAACCAAAACTGAATGTTAGACGGCAAAGCTGAAAGGTGAAAAAGACCCACTGCTGTGCGTTGCTCTCAGTACTCCAGAGTACATGCATCATTATACCTTTTCACTTTTGACAATTAAGAGTGTTCTATGTTATTTCATCAACACCCAGACTACGTATTTGCCACAGCGGGCCAGCATTAACCACAATAAAATTTTAAAAAAAAGACAGGAGATATACTGTATGCATTTATTTCCCAGTAGATGGTTATTAATATCCGGCTCAATCTTAAACCAGGATATTAGTCTGCTGATAATGGCTTCATCACAACTCCCGCATATTGAGAAGGAAAGCTTAACACTATTGATGTGAACTTATGAGATCTTAAAAGGCTATTTCTCTCTCTCTCTCTCTTTTGTCTCTCTTCCCCACCCCACCCCCTGCTCCTCCAGTGGCCCCCAGTACGGATGATGTAGCTTTGTATGTGGGGATTGTCATAGCGGTGATCATGTGCCTGGTTATCTCTGTCGTCGTGGCGCTCTTCATCTACAGGAAGAACCACCGCGACTTCGACTCCGACATCATTGATTCCTCCGCCCTCAATGGAGGCTTCCAGCCAGTCAGCATCAAGACTGCCCGCAAAGGTGGGGCACAGGATAGATGCACGTGTTTGTTTTTGCCTGCGTGTATGAGTGTGTGTCTGTGTGCACATGTTTTATGTCTTGTTTTCAAATGCATAAATAATTCCTTGTCTAAGGCTGAGTATCATTGAATTTTTCTGATACAATAGTTAAGTTTCAATACAGATACCAAAATGTAACTTTTTTTTGTCATATAAAAATTCTAAAATGAGCAAAGTTACGATTTATATCAGCAAATATCTGATTGAAGCTTAATTAAATAAGACAATGAATCTGACCGGCCATTCGATCTTGGCTTTTGGCAATTGTCTATACTCTGTGCTACAGACACATTTTAGTCTGTGCCAAATAAAGTATTGAGGGTCAATACCCTGCCCTAGATGGCACACCTCTGTTGTCAGGCATTGGGATTCGCTTGCATTAGCAACCCATAGCATTAACCTGGTGAGATATGTTTGACTCAGTTGCTCTGGCAGCACATGCATGTTAGTGATGATGTGAATGTAAATGTACCCTTTTGACTGTAAATGAGCACGGAGCTTGTGAGAGAAATACAGACGCCAGACAGCATGTTTGTGCGGGCGAGGTGATTAAACTATTAAAATGCTTGTCGTTGTGATGGGAGGCCAAACTATGCCCCTTCATTAAGGCATAATAAGGCCAGTCTGTATGTCGCATATTAAACCGTAATTAGATTTGGGCTGGTGACGCAGGACTTAAAAGTAAGACCGCAGGGATGAGGACAGGTGGTAGTGAGCTGGACAAAAAGACAGCAGGGAAACAGACAGATCAGAGTAATTGTGTTGTAAATAGTCTGTCTGAGGTTTTGGGAACAGAAAAAAGAAAACTGGAGGAAAAAATAGCAGTAAAAGCATACAGCAGAGACAGGAAAGTTATATGCCACATATAATTGCTTGGGTAGCAAATGCCCAGCTTGTATTTAGAGCCAAAATCTTTGCTAAATTTGCTCTTTCTGTCATTATCCTTGTCAATGTGAGACTCAATCACATCAAAGATATCTTCTAATCCAGCCCCGAACCAATGGAAAAAGACATTTGCAAGCAAAAGGCACTCTTTACAAACATATATTTAATAATTATATTGATGTTAGCATCTGGCTATCCAAATCAGTCATGTCTGAAACAGATGACTGAAGACAGGATCTGATGGTGATGGATAAGCAAATCAAAACCAGCCCGTATGTCTGGATCTGTACTGACTGACAATGTCATTAGTTTATCCATTTTAAGCCTTTTGCATTTTAACTAGTGTGCAGCTCAACAGATTGGCTTACTTAAAAAAAAACCCTAAAACATAAGTTTTGCTTTGGACTGATTTTGTGCAGGTTCAAGCCAAGACATGCATAAAACACAGCAAACTTCAGGTGATGTGAAGAAGGTGGTTGTGGTTATTAAAAATACATCTTCTCCCATCTCTGAATGCGTAACAGTAATTAAACTTATTACCACAACATAGCATAATTAATAAGAACACAAGCACTACAACTACTCTACTACTACTACTGAATAAATAATTTTTCCAGCCACCTATCTTGTCTATTTGAACAACTTTTGTGACTTTCATTGACATCTGTATCATTTATAAACTTTGGGTTGTTGGAAAACAGAGAGGGGTTGGAGGCAGCGGAGGGGCTGGAGGACGGCGAGCTCCCACTGCCATCGCTCCGCCCACTCAGCCCAGCTATTGAACATTCATCCTTGTACCTACCGGGTAAACTGAGTGTTAGTGATGCCATCTGTTACTCATGAATCACAGCTGCGCCTTTAACTTCTCTGACTGAGTAATGTTTCTTGGTGGTGAAGTGGCCTTCCCTAATGAGTGAAAGACAAATGAGTAAAGCCAGGCAGCAGTCTTGCTGATTGCTGCCAACACTTCATTTCCTTGTGGTTATTTTGGTTTCAAGTTACCAGTTCCCCATATTCACAGTTGGAAAGAGCATATGATGACCACAATAGTTCTCTTAAGACATTTACTCTGCTTGATTGATATCACTTTCTTTTCTTTTCCAGCTGATCTCCTAACAGCGCCCCCTGACCTGACCTCAGCGGCCGCCATGTACCGCGGCCCTGTCTACGCCCTCCATGATGTGGCTGACAAAATCCCCATGACCAATTCCCCTCTGCTGGACCCTCTTCCCAACCTGAAGATTAAGGTGTACAACTCCTCAGGCTTAGTGACTCCACAGGATGACCTGGGAGGGGAATTCTCCTCTAAACTGTCACCCAAGCTACCGCACTGCCTCCTGGACAACAGTGACAGCACGATGGGCCGTCGCACACAGACCCAGACGTTGCTCCGCACCAGGGATCCATCCTGCACTGCACTGGGCTCCTTCAGCTCCCAGGGGGGACATCTCATTGTGCCCAATTCAGGTACTGTAACGAAGAATGAGGGGAAGTGTTTTTGTGTGTTTTGATCTGTGATTCAGTGCATATTGATATTTTTAACGAGGCAAAATCTGTTGCGTATTTAAAAATATGCAGAGATAAACATAGTATAACAAAGGAATAAATGAGTTCTGCTTCATGAGAGAGAGATCTGCTAATTCCAGCAAATTCTGTCATAGTTTATCTTGAAACACATTAGCTGTCTTTTGTCTGTTTTGATTGGAGATGCATGTTTTCATTTACTCAGTGGCACTCCTTTCAGATGCTTTATGAGCTTTCCGTTTGTGTGTATGTGCATGTGAGGACATGTCACTGTGTGTGTGTGTGTGTGTGTGCATGCGTGCGTGCGTGCGTGCGTGCGTGCGTGCGCGTGTATGCATACTGAAAAGATAAACTCCTCTCCACTGTTTAGCCTGACATGGAGAAGAGATTATTCATCAGCTCTTCCCATGTGCTCTGGCCACTCTTCATTCATTCATAAGGCTGGTGGTGATGTCCTCAGCCCAAAATGTTACCCTTAAAGATCCCATGAAACTTGCACTTGAAACTCCAGACTATTTCTTCACAGGGTGCAGTAGATTCCTGGTATCTGGTTGCCTGACAACCTCACGGTGACAACAAGACTCCAGGAAGTCACTGCGCTCAACCAAGAAATCGCCCGGCACATAACCCCCCATAAAACTACAACTTGTCATTTTTACACTTTGGTTTTTATACGGATTAAACAAACAAACAAGATATGACATGTTAAATAGTGAGCTTTAGATGTGCTGGTAGGTGGATTTTGTTACCTCCAGACCGAGCCAGGCCAGCTGCTTCCCCCTGTTTTCAGTCTTTATGCTAAGCTAAGCTAGTTGGCTGCTGGCTGTAGTTTCATATTTAGCAGACAGACATGAGAGTGGTGTCGATTTTATCACCAACTCCCTGCAAGAAAGCAAATAATCATATTTCCCAAAATGTCTAACTATCGCTTTAAGATTGACACCTCACTAGACTGTCATTAAGGAAGTAATACCATTTCATGGGACATTTAAAGTGAAAATCCACCATAACACAGAACATGCTTAAAGTGATTTGTGTGCTTTTAGTGTCATATTTTTGACATAGAAAAAATATTTCACCGCTGAGAACATGATGTTGAAGTTATCAGTCAGTAAATAATGGACATATGGGTATATTAAATCTTAGTTAAAAGGGTTTTGTAATAAACCCCTTCTCGGTATCAAATCTCAAACAAACATGTATGAGATCTGAGCTGCCTCTAATATACCTTACCATCTTTACCAGGATAACCTTAACGCACACAGACGTGACTTTGAAATAATACGCTAAACCATATGTAACCTATCAGTGTACTGACTGCACACAGTGTGACAAGGGTTGATGGATACCTAAGGTGTGCACACCAAAAGTACTGATGTAAAGGCGTACTGTTTCAGGCAGCTTACATTAACCATGCTGTCCTCACTTCAAACACATGTGGGCTGTTTGTAACATGCTACAGATGCATGCTGACAGGCACAGACAAACTAGCAGAGACATTAAAGGATACACCGACTTCTCAAGTTTCTTAAGTTTGTCTTTTTTCGTTTTGATTCCTGTAAAAATGTTCTCAGCTGCTGGTTGCGCTCAGCCACCTCATCATGTTACATAGGCAGAGGGAGAGGAAAGAGCACATTTGATATTTGATCTGTTCGTGTGTCTGGGTAATGAAATATTTTGTGGCACTGTCAGTGTGGCTGTTTGGTATTTTGCATCTTAAAATGCATTTCCCATCTCTTTGAAGCTTTGCTGTGAGGGAGAGTGGCAGTGTGCGAGACGTCCCCGTGGCAGAGTTGTGATTGCCTTGCTAGCTAGCAAGAGAAGCTGTCTGTCACCTTTTGAAAAGTTCAGAACAAGGACATGGGAAATCAATGAGCTATCTGAGAAACCCCCTCCAGAGACGGAAAGCGTGTGTGTGTGTGTGTGTGTGTGTGTGTGTGTGTGTGTTTGTGCGAGAGGGAATGTGGGGGTAGGGTCCTAAAAAACACATTGGACAGGACATCATATCAAATCAATCTGAGATGGAAAAATGTAAATCATGATGGCTGCAGCAATATGAGAATGTTATGAAGAGTAGAGAGATCATTGATTTTAGAAATGAAATGTCACATCATTTCCTGATGCCATAGGAGAAGGCAGTAAAGTGCCATAGTTTTTATATGTGGGGCTGAATTGTGATTATTACCATATTTCTCTAAGAAAAATAATTATCACTTTTCTCACTGGGACTTTAACTCCTCATTACTGGTGCAGTAATGGCAGTAATACATTAAGATGTATCCATTACAAGTAAAATGGTAAAAATATTTTACCATTGTATGTAAAAGGTAGAGGATTAAGGACCTTAATTTACACTTATACTATACAGAGTGTGTTTGTAGCTGTGTAATGTAACAAAGTTCTTAATTTTTATCCTGCTATGTCCCTGTTTGTGCTCTCACTGACTTAACACTGCAATAGAAACCTATTCAACACAATCATGACAAGCACTGACTACACAAATAGTTGTAAAGACTCCTCTAGTCTACGTGACAACTCACAACTCCTATATATGTCGGTTTGTTTGTGTGTCTGTCTTTTTTTTGCTCCCCAGGGGTGAGTCTGCTTATTCCAGCAGGGGCCATTCCTCAGGGCAGAGTGTATGAGATGTATGTGACGGTTCAGAGGAAGGACAACATGAGGTACGCAGTGCCGCCTGCCACATCAATGCCCTAAAGCTGTGTTTACCCCTGTCAGCTCTGCCATGTCACCCTTACATCGAGACTGCTGTCACATTGCCACTAAACAGCATGTGTGTGTGCTTGTATGTGTGTTATTCTCTGTGCACCTCCAGGCCCTCGGTGGAAGATGGCCAAACAGTGCTGGGCCCTGTGGTGAGCTGTGGGCCCCCCGGCGCCTTGTTGACTCGGCCCGTCATCATCACCATGCACCACTGTGCCGTGTGTGACGGCCAACAGGATTGGCTGATCCAGCTCAAGAGCCATTCACAGCAGAATCAGTGGGAGGTGAGATGTGGAATGCACGATGGAAATAACAGCAGACCGTAATGTCTGTCACCGTGGTCAAGTTTGAAAATGTGCTTTTGAAAGTCATGTGAAGTATTAAAATGATAGCTGCCTAAAATAAGAATCCATGCTGCGTTTGGTTGGTTGGTAATTCTACTCAGCAAAGAGCAAAGGGGAAAGATATTGTGAAAAACAAAATGATGAAATGGCATGGGACGATAGATAGCATGGAGGAGGTGAGGGGGATCAACTTTCCCTGCTTTGTTTGTGCAGCTCAGCACTCAGAGGAAAGCCCTGTTGCAACCAAGTGCTGAAATAGTAAACCTCTGATAGCAGGGAACAGGCTGGGACTGTTTTTTCCCCAGACTGTTTCCTTGTACCTTTATGAATGCCTATTTTTGTTTATGTGTGCCGTTGTGTGTGTGAATGTGTGCTGTGTGTGGAAGCCCTGTGCCTGCAAGCTCCATCATTAACAGTGCTGATGATGATAAGTTGGGTTGCTGAGGGCAGCACTGTGAATGTTTTCTGCCTATCCCCTCTCTCCCGCTCTTCCTCACTTTCTCTCCGTCACACGCTCACATACACACACAGCGACACAGTCCAATTACCACAAAAAGATCGTTAGAGAAACTACGCTTCCACCCTCATCACAAAAACTGCTTTAAACTTGTTAGAAATGGTCCAGTTGTCATCTCTCTCCCCAAAAGTCTCTAGTGCACCTCAGATAATAATACGACGGACCTTGTTGTAGGCAGTTATTAGCGTCTTTTTCTTACCTGTCAAGAGAGCATTTCTGGGTACGTTTTCCTTCCATCTACTTTTTAATGAACTCTTACAGGCAGGGGTGCACTGAGACCTTTTCAAAGGGGAAGGTGCTCAAAATATAAAAAGTAACCAGCAGCAGCAGGGCCTACCACTGCGAGCAGAATGAAAAAGAAGCAGAAAGGCAATGCAGAGCAGGATGTGACTTTATCTTAAGAATTTGGACTTTAGTCTATATTTGGGAAAATGTTGAAGCGCCAGCTGGAGTCTATGCAGGTATACAGTACAGACCAGTCACATATCAAAAATCCAACCACTTAGCGACAGCCTATATCAAATATATGGCCCTCTGTCAGCTCATTATTGAGTAGTGGCTTGAATAACATCTTTTTCAGGAAGTCTTTGCACAATCTCCACTGCTGGTGTGATGATATGACTTATGGAGCAGAAAGAAGCTGCCAGACTGGCCCCACATGCCTTTGTGACATTGATGAATTACTTGGGGGCAGCCAACGGAGCTCAGTGTAAACTTAGTCTAACTATTGATCACGGGTGAAATCTTCAATCAGACTTTTGGGGAGAGGGCACCAAGGCGGGGGG
>NTHP01000049.1:1619356-1635082 GCA_003416845.1 Oplegnathus fasciatus | reverse complement strand
GGGGGGGGGGGTGTTTGGAAGTTTGTGTTTACTGTTGCTGGTTGACATGTACACCAGCATGGAGCAGGAGGAGTTCAGCAAACGCTACATATCCAGTGTTTTGGAATAGGTTTAATACTGGAAATCGAGAAAAACAAATGGCTTTTTTTCAGCTTTTAGAGGATCTGATGACGTGTCTGGTCATTACAAATATTGGGGGGGCAAATTTCCATATTTCCTATATTGGAGAACCGTGAACCCCCCNNGCTTTATATGACATGCTCTGTCAAAATGTGTATTCATCACTGCAGTAGAAAAAGGAGAGATGAGCTACCGTGAGTAATTCACGGATATTTATATATATATATATATATATATATGTATGTATGTATAGTCATCACCACCCAGTGAGAATAATCAGTTCCACTGGCATCCAGGATGCCGCACCCCTCCTCCGCTGAAGCACACACACACACACACACACACACACACACACACAAATGTACACACAGTGTCACTGAAGAAACATGGTGTTGTGATGATGATGAAGACAGCAGGTCATATAATGAGGAACATGTGGGGCTTTCTGCTTCAGTAACTCTCCTACAAAGATTTATCCTCCCACGCAAAAAAAACCCCTCCTGATGTCAAAGATGTGTGAATAAATTATGCTGAGTGGGTATGTGTGTGTGTGTGTGTGTGTGTGTGTGTGTGTGTGTGTGTGTGTGTGTGTGTTTACATGTTTGATTGTTTGCACACACACGTATGAAGCAAAAGCCTACTTTTCCACTGTGTGTTCTAATTATCCCCCAATAAGGAGCCCCAGTGCCATCCCCCCCAGGAGCTGTTAAAGAGTCTAATGATCAGCCATAATACTGCTGTTAAACGGCCTAGCTCACAATAAAATTCTGTAATTCCTCTTCTGTCTCTCATAATAGGCTGAATTAATGCCACTGTGCTGCTCACAGGAGTGTTTGGATTAGAGAGAGAAAGACACAGAGCGAGAAAGCAAGATCAAGAGAGATCAAGCGAGAGGGTGAAAGATAGAGAGAGGGCCACATAAGCGTCTTCAGACCAGACAGTCTTAATGAAAGAGAAATATGTCCTAGCATTAGTGCTATTACAGGGGTCAACTGCAAATGGTCTGGATACTCACTCCTCCATTACCTCACATACACAATGGTAGGTTGTCAGACATTAGTAATACACACTTGCAAAGTGTAATATCTAAAGGACACAGCTTATGTGAAAAGGCCATGACCCTTGATTGTACTTTCCCCATTAAAATGACATTTAAATTCAGTTGAGTTTCAATTAAACAAAATTTAAATGTTCCGTACAAAAATAAAGAAATAAATTCAGCACGAAGCTAGACAAGCCAGTTCTTCATATTTCTGCTTCCAACAACTGTGACAAAAAAGTACACTTTTTTTTTTACAAACACACAAACGCACTAGATACAGTTTGTCACCAAAACAAAAACTGAGTAAAACTTAGATTCTGCTCAGTTTCAAAACATGTAAATTAGGGAACAAACTGTGACTGTTTTTATGCGTTTGATGTAATGGATACACATATTGGTATATTCAGTATTGTGTACAAAAATGTAGAAGGAGATCAAAAGACTCTATAACCAAGTAAAACTACAAATTGAGCTCAACTTGCTGTGCCTGATTATCTCCATTAAATTAGATGTAGAAGCACGAGTTTGATAATGTGTCTTTAAGGCACCGAAAGCAACATTAAACTCTTTTTTTCTCTACTATTAATAGCTCTCTCTCTCTCTCTATATATATATATATATATACTTTGGCCTTACTTAGTAAAGTTAGGTGGGACAGAGCCAGAGTGACAGCATCAGAAATGTTATTAATCATCTCTTCTTTTTTTTTTTTAGCCTATCATCTCCCACACTTGTGTCACTTTTTCTTTCTTCCTGTCCACACTGTAGGATGTCGTGGTGGTAGGAGAAGAAAATTTCACCACGCCGTGCTATATCCAAATGGATGACGAGGCGTGCCACATCCTGACAGAGACACTGGGTACCTACTGCCTAGAGGGCCAATCTCTCAGCGCTGCAACCACCAAGCGCCTCAAACTTGCCATATTCGGCCCTGTCACCTGCCCTGCCATGGAGTATCACATCAGAGTCTACTGCCTGGACGACACACAGGACGCACTCAAGGTAAATATACAGCAGGTCGCATGTGTGTATCTCTCTGTGTTTGCGAAAGGTTATGCAGCAGAAATGAAACGTGTTTGTAAGCATTAATGATGTTTGTGACTGTGTCATTTTGACTGAGTTAATGCATGTGTGTAGGCATAACCGGCAGATGAGACGTGGGAGGTAGAATGAGAAATCTTTGTGTTGGTGTGTCACAATAAGGGGTGACAAGCGCTTGCATTTGACTAGCGTTGCTGCTCTGACAAAGATGTAGCTGCTGCCCCAACACAAAATAATACCTTTATCCCTCCTTCTGTTTAATACCTCCATCTACCTACATGGAGGAAAGATAAGGAAGGATTATTATACTGAGCAGGGATATTAAACACGGTTATTAAGTTTGGGAATGGGTAATGAGAATGTGATAGTGATCCTGCTGCAAGGACATTGAAGTTGGTTTCAGATGGCAGGTCTAGATTCAGGTTCATAAAGCCCAGAGGAAATGTGATGAATATGCTATAAGAAACATTTCCTTTGTCATTTGTCATTAGAGCATTTGCAAGAAACTGCTGTAGCAAACAGGATATAACAACAGTTTACAGCAGCACAAAACTACACTCTCAGAAACAGGGGTACAGTTTCTGTCCCCCAAGGTATAATCTACACTAATGTACCCCCTAGGGCTAATTATTGGACCTCAAGGTAACTATATGTACCTTTTTGAGGGCAAAAAGGTACATGTGTTCCCAAGCAGTAAAAGGTACATATATACCGTTTCTTCTAAATGTTAAGGTACAATATCAGGAGACAGTGTGTGTTAGGCCAAACACCAAAAAAAGTTAGGTAAAATATTCATTTTACTTTTAGATTTGAGGATTTTACTCTTTCCTTGTTTGTTTAAGGTAGATTTTAACTTGTAGGCTATTGTTGAGTAGTCTTGAAATAAAAGAAATCAAAAAAGTGGAAGGTGCTGAATCCCGAGTACAGATATATAACTGATTCACACTGAATTAAGCAACATTCTGGCAATAAAATAGTATTTTTTCAGACAAACAAATCTGAAGAAAGTTAGTTTGTGTACAAATAAGTACCCAATGTTAAGGGTGCCACAGCTGTACCTTAGGAGGGTACTGCCCCAGTTACAAGCTGTTGTACACTTAAAGGTACAAATTTAGCGCATTATTTCTGACAGTGAGACAAATTTGTTTTCAGGTCAGTATGCATGGTTTCATATACTAAACAAGTGTGTGTTTGTGTATTCAGGAAGTCCTACAGATGGAGAAGCAAATGGGTGGGAAGTTGTTGGATGAACCAAAGACTCTCAACTTTAAAGACAGCACCCACAACCTGAGGCTTTCCATCCACGATGTCCCCCACACGTTGTGGAAGAGCAAACTGCTAGCCAAGTACCAGGTAAACTGGTCATACACACTTTAAGAAAAAGGACTTAAACATTTTCACTTGCTCTCTGACAGCTGAGTAAATCTTCTACCCTCTTCACCTCTCTGCAGGAGCTTTCCTTTCAGCAAGTGTGGACCGGTTCACAGAGGAACCTCCACTGTTGCTTTACCCTGGAGCGATTCTCTGCCAGCACTGTGGACCTGGCCTGTAAGATATGTGTGCGCCAGGTGGAGGGAGAAGGACAGATTTTTCAGCTGGACACTACACTGTCAGAGGTAGGGTTGATACTCAGCTTAAAAGAATAATTCTCCTTATGAGTTTTGAAACCTCTTGTCACCTGAATTTGGAATTCAGAGATAATTTCCTCCACCACTTCGCGCTCCTTATCTCTTTGCTCCAAGAGATGCTGGAATTAATTTACCCTCTCTCCCATGTCCTCTTCCCTCTATTTGCAATGTTCACAAAGACTGACAGGGTGGAAGACAGGGAGTCTCAACCCCGCAGCCTTCATATAGTCCTGCCTATGACAGGCTGATGCAGAGCAGAGTAGAGCAGAGGGGGAATAATCACCCTCTAGTCGTGCCGTACTTGCTTCACAAAGGCCATCTGGCCAGGAGAATAGAGCTTGAGGGATGGAGGAGCACACAGGCTTTGTGCTCAGTAATGAGATGAATTACAGTACATGCAGTGCAGAGCTGTGTCCCTGCCTGGCCTTGGCTCATTTGTCTCTGGGTCTTGCTCTGGTTTCTGTAGGCAGACCTCCAGCATTTAATCCTCCAGATGCAATGTATTTGAAAATCACTCAGCTTGAGTCAATAAATGGATGGCAATAAAATGAATAATTTTCACTCTTTATTCAACCCAGAAACAGAAATTTTCTGTGCTACAAATCCATTTGAGCTACATTATGTTTTGCTTTGTGAGATGGTGATAAATTATGTACATGCGCCCTGAAAAGATGCCACTGCTACAGTCTGTGTCTCGCCTTCAACTTCTCTTTCTCTCTCTCTCTCTCTCTCTCTCTCTCTGCAGGATTCCCAGAGTATTGACACGTCTCTGCTGGACCCGGCCAGTAACATCACCACACTGGTGGGGCCAAATGCCTTTCGCATCCCCGTCTCCATCCGACAGAAGTTGTGTGGCAGTCTGGATGCACCACAGACCAGGGGAAATGACTGGAGAATGTTGGCCCACAAACTTAACCTTGACAGGTGGGTGGAGGAACTGGGCAGTCTGAGAGAGAAAAGGAGTGAGACAGCGACTCAGATTTAGGCCCTTAGTGTTCACAGTCTGGCCACAGGAACAAGCTGTCATCAGGCTTTGCTCATTTTTTAAGGGGAAATGAAAGAGATTAAATGAAGGAATAAGAGTGGCTTGTTTTAGAAATTAACCAAAATACGCAATTTTAGCTGTCAAATCCTTATTTTCAAGATCGCATGAGGAATAAAACTATAGATGGCTCTTCTGTTTTTTTATTGGATTTTCATTGTTCTGTGGGAATGTGACTCATTTTGATAAGCATCTGTCGAATTGAGATTAATTGAGCCGGACTGACAGACAGAGAGAGAGAGGGAGACAAAGATAGAATGACGCCGCTCTTTTCAAAACGTCACCCATGTGTCTTTGATGGTGTGTGTGATGGAGGTACAGTGTGTGTCCATTTATAAGGTCCCAGCTCAGCGGGGCGGCCTTATCGCAGGCAGCAGCTGCAGATTGACGAGACCACTGACAGAGTGTGGCGTGAAGGAAGGAGAGTGCAGGGAGAGACTTGAACCAACCCCTCACTCACAGCCCACAGTCATGATACATACAGAGCAGTAGTGTGTACATAGGGCTCATTAGTTTTCAAATTAAAATCCAGAAATTTATATGTGTTTATTTTGAATATCAAAAACTGGGTGACAAACGGATTAGAAAAAAAGACATCTAGTATGTGAAAAGTAGAATTTGAAAAAAAATCCTTTGCAGCACAAATGCTCTGAAAGTTTTACTTAAAGGGGCTGTGTAATCAGCAGCTCATTTGTATATTCTCCCCACTTTTCTCTTTTTCTGTGCTGTGCTTGTCACAAGAGAATTTGCACCTTTTTGCAGAAGGAGCCATGAAATCCAGATGAAAGTCTGTTTTAAACTGTTTGACTCCATAGTAAAAACCTGGGTACTTCTAAGGGAAAATCTATTTTAATTTATCACTCATTCTCACAGTGCAAACACATATAGGCATAGACATCAATGCTCAGTTTCCTGTCATGTCTACTTTATCTCCTTACCGAGGAGAAAGGTTATTGACCACAGAGAGAAATGAAAAACATGGAAAAAGAGACAGATGTACAGATGGTGGAGCTAAAGATTGTTGAAATCATTTTTCAAACCATGTCAGCACACTAGCCAAGTCCTGTCTCCTAATTCAAGTAAACTCATTCATCTCTGTTAACCATTCACCTCCTCTTTCTAACCCATCCCTCTCTGTTTTGTCACAATCATTCATTCAGGTATCTTAACTACTTTGCCACCAAATCCAGTCCTACGGGAGTGATTCTGGACTTGTGGGAGGCCCAGCATTTTCCGGATGGCAACCTCAGTCGCCTGGCCCAGGTACTGGAGGAGATGGGACGCCATGACAGCCTTGTTCCTGGAATGACTGAACACTGACATCTGCCCACCAGGGAGTGCGACATTCCAGGGAGGAAGAAGACGTGAAAAGAAAATAAGAGAGGGGGGACGCCCAAAAAGCAGGGGAGTCATTTGGCATCACAATGACAAACACAATCACAGATACTGCGTGCGTGCGCACTCAGACATAAGACGATAGAAACAGCTAGGTCTACTCAGCCATGACCCAGTTAAACATTGGCAACAAAGGGTGTAAAAACTTGGAGGGTAAACAAGAATCTCTGCCAGTCATTTCTCTCTGGCTGTTCCTCTCTCTCTCTCTCTCTCTCTCTCTCTCTCTCTGGTACAACGACTTGATATTTTTGGCTCTAGTTTCCTTGGAAACAGCTGTCCGGTTATTTGGATGGTCTGTGCGGATATGTGAATGATGTCCTTGCCATGGACAACAGTCTGAGTAGTGAGACACTATCAGAGGTCAAAGGATCAAAGGAGAAAGGCTTGGATCAGAGGAAGCATCTATCACTCTCCATAACCAGTCTCCATAGCAACTCCATGGACGAGTATGTGTTCTGTGATAACATAGTATTTAATAATATGCCTATTTATACATATCTTTGTTTGTATTTTATGCTGCCTGTTATGGAATACTTTGTAGTGTCCTCACAATTTTTGTTTCTTCTTTCATTATGTTTGACTGTATCATAGCACCTCCTGGTGGACACTCGCAGTAATGACTCATCATGTCAGCCACATTTACATGTATAGAAGGAAATCAATGATGTAATCATTTTTACAGTTTTAGTGTTGCTGTCGTAACTACTATTAATACCTTTTATTCATGTTATGTATAATTATTGTTTTTCAATTATGTGGGCTTGTTTTACATGATTTTTTAAGTCTTTAAAATATTTTTGATAAGTTGCATTGGTTATGATTTTTCTTTACTTTCTTTTTTTGCATGTGTTTTTTTTACCAGGTCAATTGGCTAATTACACCAGTCTATTACCCCTAAATAGAGGGTGATCAAGACCATTTGCCCAAACTGAATAAAATTCATGACTGATGCGGATGATTTGTATGTTGTTCAAGATGATATCATCTACATTAACGAGACCAGGCAGAGAGGAGAGGGAGATACTGTAGAAAAAGGGAATCAAATAAGTATATTTTTGTAGGACCAATGCAACTGAATACAACTGCTTTTTACCAAATAATTGACATACAGTGTATGAGGTTAAATTTAATACAGAAGGTGATCATCTAAATATCAAATGCCATTTCAAAAAGTGTCATTTCTTGTGTTCGGAAGTGAATGACATGCATCGTGATTTTGGAGGAGAGCGGAGATCTTAACTCAGACTTCTGTGTTTGTACATTAATGACAGAATGCATCAATGTTATGATGACACTGACTCTGTGCTTAAAAATTAGTGATAGTTGTAAATGCAACATTCCTTTGATGCAGCAGCACTTGTGACTGTTCGAGTGTTCTTGGTTGGTTCTTGACTCTTTTTTTTTATGCCAGTTGTCTCAGTTCTTCGTAAAGCCGTCTATGCAAACTTTGCATCTTTCTGAAACAATCTTTACATTCTCAGTGGGCTAGCCTTCGCATTCCCTAGTTGTTCTTCAGCTTCATGATTATTATTGTGTATAGTGAGAATGTAGCCTGTCTGTTTCTGGCACTCATGATGTTCCTCGCAACTGCTTGCATTTCATCTGTCAAGTTATTGTACAAAGTGTAAGAAAGAATTTTTAAGACTAATAATAAATTATATTTATATGCAACATTGAACATGGCGCACGAAGACCTTATTTGTTTGAAATGTGAGATTAATAAGATGAATCTTACAGCGGTGTTTGACATAAATAGACAAGCCTCCGAGACACGTAGTCATTTTATTGGGGAATGTTATCCAGATCCACTCATACACTCTCATTAATCACATATGTACAGATTAAATAAGGCACATGCCATAGTGGTAGAGTGGAAGGGACGTATTCTGTACACAGATAAATCATCAAAAACACATTTTAACATCCAGCAAGACAATAATTAATCAATAGATTTCAGCTCAACTATGTACAAATGAATTGTGAGTGGAAAGAAGAGACACTGAGGGAGAGCGAGGCCTCAGGCTCAGGTCTGAAGGCCAAAATTCACAAATTCATCAATGACAAGTGTTTTAGCCAGAGATCTTACTTTAATATTGAAATAAAATGTACAAAGGAATACTTTATAGAAAAATCTGTTTCTGCTGGACATATTTTTTTTTATCATTAATCTAGTCTTACTCTGCTTTTTTGTGTAATAATAATAATAATAATAATAATAATAATAATAATGTCATTGACAATGAGGTCACTGAGCATGAATTAGATATTTCTTTGGATGGATGACAGCCACTATGGATGGAGTGGACAGTGACTGAGTCAAAAGAAGAATCATGAAGGCAGCTGTGACAGTACAAAAGACTGCACTTAGAATACTGCTATATGGCTTTAGAAGGGCAGAGCAGGAGCTTCCTCTGTTTAGAACTGATCAGAGGGATTTTAGTACTCCTCTCCCGCAAGGGTCCCTGTCTGCCTGCCCACATGGATAGTCTGGACCCGACACCCACTCAGCTTTCACAGAAAGCACAACCTGAACCTGGTCCGAGGCAGAGGTGGCTCAGACAATGGGAGGGCAGATCTCCCCTGATCTAGCAAATCTTTTGCCTCTCATTTTTCTAGCTCCCCACCGACCATTACCTCTATCACTCACCCTCCCTGTCAGTTTCCTTTGTCCTATCATTCACAGTCTCTTTTTTTCCCTTTCTTCTATTGGCCAGTGTAAGTGGCGCTGTGCCAGTGGCAGTGACAAGTCTCTGGTGATGAGAGCATCCCTCTTGACTCTCTGTCACAGTTTGATGTCTTGGGACTCTAACATCTTCGCCAGGGTCTTCTTCACCCTCAGGGCTGAGAGGCGACAGGCCGGGTTGTGAGCCCAGCACTCCGACATCAGTTTTCCCATCTGCCGTAGACACTGAAGACACACATGTACATATACGTAAGAATACAATTATACTTTTTATAAGAGGTTTGCAAGTTGTGATAAATAGATTTATTGATGATTAATAATTAGTTATAAGCCATTTTAAGAACAACTCAGAGCATAACTTGCCTTTTTTATCTAGCTCTTTAATTAATCACAAGACGCCTCCAATGGAACTTTCGACCACTTAAACGAATTTACTAACCACTTATTATTACCATTTATAACAGCAGACCTGATGGCTCTATTTTATGTGAGAAACCCATGACTCATGACACACTCGCTTCCTAATAAGCCACTTGCTCTGCACAAGAAAATATACTAACAAAATCGATTTTTTTCCCAACCTGGCAACCCCCAATGTTTTTTTCCAATGGCTTATTACTGATCTATAAAACATAAATACGTAATTTATTAACCATTTATAAAAACCATTAGTTACAGTCTTTTAAAAATATGCAATGTTAGAAAGTGGTTTCGAAAAACATTACCTCATCACTGCTCCAGCGATTAGCAAATGAAGGTCTTTGTTTCTTAATGCAGACGACTTCTCTCATGTCCTCATAGGAAGGATCAGTGGGCACAAGGTCATAATAGGGCAGCTGATACTCCTCCACAATGCCTTCAGGAAAAATAGATATACGTTTGAATCAGTAGTATCAGTAAGGAAACATCCAGACATGTATAGATCGTGATTAAATAAGTAAAAAAGTGTTTTCCTGACCTCCAGAGATGCAACGTCGGGCCATCTCCCAAACGATGAGGCCAAAACTATACATGTCAGCCATTATAAAAGACTGGCAGCTCCTGTTCAGGGTCTCATCCAACACTTCAGGCGGCATGTAGCGCTTCGTACCAACTCGTAGGTTGGGAGGGATATCCACCTCTTTGGTGTCACTGTGACAGGGAGGAGAAACAGAAATGGATCTGAGATATTTCAGTCCAAGATACTCCTAAACTGTATTAATATGAGTATTCAAAGGTCCAAAATGTATGTTGTACCTGTTAAACTTGACAGCTAGTCCGAGGTCTGCTATACAGCAAGATCCGTTCTTTTTTACCAAGATGTTTTTACTCTTCAGGTCTCTGTGTGCGATGGCCGGTTTGCCCTGTGTGCCGTAGATCTCAGTGTGCAGGTGACAGAGGCCTGATATGGAGGAGTAAGCCAGTTTCAGCAGAGCCTTGATGTCTAAGGTGTTGGACTTGAGGTAGTCGTATAAAGATCCATTCTCATGGTAGTCTGTAATTAGGTAGAGCTGAGTCCACGAGCCGGTTCCTTTAATATCTGCTGCTATGAATCCTGGGGATTGGAAAGAAGGTATGATGAGAGATGTGCATGTACATAGAAAATAACACAAACACGAATGATTTGGGTCAATTTTCAGGCAAGCACGCACACAAACACTTAAGTCAGACCTTATTTTATTTATTTGTTTCACACTCAATTTATGTTACCTTACCCAGTATATTGTCATGTCTCATGAGGAAGGTCTGATATATTTCAGTCTCTCTGAACCAGCTCTCTTCCTCTGTGGTGAAGAAGACTTTAACAGCCACTCTCTCTCCTCTCCACTTGCCCATCCAGACCTCTCCGTATCGCCCTTTTCCAATCTGCTTAACCATCTGAATCTGCTTGGCAATGGTGCGCTGCACCTGGCAACAAGTTATTGTGAAAAAAATATTGTTATTTATTATGCCATTTCACTTTAAAACCACTTTTTAAATCTTTATATAAATAATTTCAAGGAATCATATTGTGAAGATCATTTGATCATATTTTGTTATTGCTTTACAAGTTTTTTTTTACAAAATTTCTTCTTTCTTTTTAAAAACAAAACAAAACAAAACAAAATTTCAATTTCCAAATCGTGATTAAAAACTAAAATTAAGTTTTACATATGTGAATAGTTTTAATGAAATGTAGTTTCTAATGTGATGCAGAGTTTATTGCACTCAAAACTAATGTGATTACTTTCATGGTAATTTTGCACGCATTTGGCAATAGTAATACATATTTATACTTGAACAAATATTCATAATAATAGCATGAAACTGATTCCATCCATATCACCCAGCCCTAGGTGAAAGTATGAGAGTGCAGTAATTTATTACTGTTGATGGCTGAGCTTGAGATATAGAGGCAGATGTTTTTTTCTTACCAGTAGAGGGAGTCCTGACCCAGAGCCAGACCCGATGCTGCGGGAATGCTCTATGAGGTCCTTCAGGGACTCCCCAGGGGGGATGTAGGTCTCCTCCTGCTCCAGATCAATACTGTAGCGCGGCCGTGACTCCTGCCGCTTATATCTTACACAGAAAGGTGATGCAATGATTACTAACTGTGCATCAGGAAATGTGAATTTATTGAGACACACATGAGACGCCTTCAAGATTCTTACCTGAAGTAGCAGAAGATAAGGAGACCAAGGATGATACAGAAGACTGTGATTGAAATGAAGAGAGCCATGTACTGGATACTGCTGTCAACATAATCTAAAAAAATGGGGAGATGTATTAATATTATTTTCATGTAATTTTTACTGTTTTACCACCCCTAAATGTGCATAATCGTGTCCTAAGCGAGATGGAAAAGTGAATACGTGGTGACAGTCATTTGTTCATTTTTATCTCTTCCAACATCTTTCTAATTTTCATTGGCAGGGACAAGGTCCTTTTCCCCTTCCTCCCTCTAACCCTTCCCTGCACTCCCCTCTCACAGCGTGTGATCGATCACATCCCCTTCCTGAATCCCACAGATCAGCTGTCACACTGACATCGCTACAGAAACCCCAGAGGCCAAGAGCAGCTCTGGGGCTCTAGCCTTTCTGCCGCGCTTCTGCCAATCAGACACACACAAACACAGACACCGGGGATACTTCATGGTGTGCACACACACTCACACAGTAAGAAGGACTAGTGGACAAAGAAAAACTGCATGAACAGCAGAATGTCCTATGATCTTCCTGCAAAGGCAAACTGTAAAATCATTACCAAAACTGACTTCATGGTTCAACAGTGACTATACAACAGTAAATAAAGTTGTTTTCAATATTTTAAATATTCTAAACTGATCACCTGACAGCTTTTTTCTTGCCCTGTCTGACTGTGTTGTAGCAATGTTGCCACGTTCTCAGATCTCAGTGATTACTTTGGTGAGTACAGTGTTATCACAGCTGATAGAAATGATGGCTAAAACTATGAAAATAGGAAAAACGAGTGACAAATCAGTTTGTCACTGTTTGCTTGAAGGTCAAAACGAAGTGTGTGAGGCTGTGTAAAGGTGTAATTGTGAGTTTTTGTGACGGAGACGGGGAGCGCGAGAGAGAGAAAGAAAGAGTGTGAGTGTGTTGGTGTGTTGCAGAGTAACAGATGGACAGATATCTCACATCCGTCCCGAGGCAAGAAACTCAAGCAGGCCCTGGGGAGAGGCTGTCCTTTTCATTAGAGGGTGAGAGAACAAGCCAAGGCTGCAGGCTCTGTTTCACCTACCTCTCTCTCTCACCCTCTCTCTATCTCATTCTCTCTCTCCTCCCCCCCCCCTGAGCACCATGTGCCACTTCACTCCAGCACCACACTGTGGTTTGTAACAGTTTAAACTGTCACTACCCATCACCACCCAGCAAGGCCTGAATGAGTCCGTTCTAAAAGCCACTCGCGCTTTAAAGTGGGGCAGGATTTCAGTGTGTGAAAACCTGTGTGAACAAGTGTGTGTGTGTGTGTGTGTATGTGTATGTGTCTTACCTGATGTCACGAGTGGAGGAAGAGTAGGATGCAAGTCTCTGTTGCAATAGTCCTGATCCGTGCAACACTCGAGAGCTCTCCTCGAACGTGCATTCCACGTGTCCTATCACACACACACACACACACACAAGCCACATGCATTTCTACATAACACTAATGAAGATACAAGAGCAACAAATATTTACAGCCACACTTATTCCTAATGAGAGCATTTTACAGTATACCAAAAGGTTTTTTCCACTGTGTGCAAAGATAGCAGGGCTGGACAAGTCTGACTTAAATAGGTCTCATAAAGAGCTGCAGTGAGTCAAGGAAAGCCCATAAAGACTTAACAACGGCTCATGAAGAAGGACACACAGGCAAGTGTGAGTATTCATTCAGGCAGAAATACACACACACACAAACACACATACAGCTGACTTACTCTGCACTGGAACTCGGAGCCGGCAAGACCCAAACAACCTGCAGTGAGTACGGCCAGACCCCCCTCCTCCTCCTCCACCATGGTGAAGCAGTAACCATCAGTCCTACCAAAATACACATACATCATCATATAAGCAAACATTGCCTGCGAGTCTTTTCATCATTGTCTTCATCATCATAGGTGTTGGGGTTGTGGTTCAATTAAAAGTGCTTATTGAGACAAAATTTCAACTATTCTAATAAAAGTTCTAAAACTAAATATTCAAGAGGGGAAACTCAAACATTTTGCCAGATAGATTACATATTAGGCCGAGCTTAAAAGAATACTACACCAATTTAGTATTGCACTCCTATATTATTGGTGGACACACGATAGACAGTTTTTATCTAAACTGATGCAGCAGAACCAGACATATGTATTTTTTTATTCCACGCATTCTTCTTCCTTGTCAAAATCTGGTGCCTAGATCTCCCAAAATGCAACTCGACATGATTCACCTGACTGTACAGATTCAGGTGTATTGTGCTAGTAGGGGCTACTGTAGCCTTTAGCCGCTCGCCTCAAGCAGATAGGTAGGTATAAATCAGAACTGGATCCCAAATGCTTCCAGATATAGTTGTAATGATTAATTGATGAATTGATTAGGTTTTGAATGGATTAATCATTTTAGACATTTGTCACAAGACACTGGTGCCTACAGTAGATCTCCCAAAACAGTGTCTGCTTTTCTCTGTATATCACTGGGTTTTGGACTGTTGATAAGGCAAAACCAGTGGTGGAAGAAGTATTCAGATCGTTTACTAAAGCAAAAGTAACAGCACCACTATGCAGAAATACTCTGTTACAAGTAAAAGTCCTGCATTTAAAATGTTTTCTTTAAAAACCAAAAGTAAAAGTACAAGAGAAAGGCCCATTTCAGAATAATGTATATGATATTACTGGATTATTGCATTATGTGTAAGCATTACTTTAATGTTGCAGCTGGTAAAGGTGGGGCTGATTGCAGATGCTTTATATAATGCTGGGTAGTATACAGTAATCTATAATAGTACATCAGAATTCATTAGTTAATATATTTTGTATTAATAATCAGAATCTGCAAAGCAACTAGTAACTAAAGATATCAAATAAATGTATGGGAGTAAAGAGGACTAAATTTAAAAAAGTAATCAGTTGCATCCTTAGAACACACGATCAGATCCATCTAACAATGACTCTCAAGCATTAATAGTAATATAATAATATATTATTCATATATTTATTATATGCTCTTACAGTTCTGTAACATCACATGCCGTATGCACGACTATTACTTTCTATAATGCAAGTGGGTTGGCTAATGAAAGTGTTAATAAGCTGTGTCTCAAGAGGCTTGAAGGATCTCATTAAAGGATGCAGCTAAAGCAAACATTTGCGCACGTCTGATGAAGTAATTAGACGTCCCTCGGATAATTACTTTGGATAATTATTTGTGTTGTCTTTTAATAGCCTTGATATAGAGAGTTATTTTTATACTCTGCGTGTGTGTGCATCTGTGCGTGAGCTTGGTTTCGTGTGTGCTTCAACATACATGCAAGTATTGTTGACAGAGTCTTCGGGGCAGTGGTGGTAGCAGTGACACCAAAGCATGTCCCGAGCTGAAACTGTGGCTGTGCTGCTGCTCTCCTCCGCCCTTCGCTCCGATCCCCCCTTCCATCCGTTCTTCAGCAGCATGGTGTCCAACATGTTGGCTGTACACACACACACACAGAGGGAGAGAGAGAGAGAGAGAGAGAAACTGGACTTAGCACCACAGCAGACCAAAACATCTGGACACTCCTCTGGCTCCAGCAAAACCAGAGGGGTAAAACTTAAGTACACATACCTCAGGAAAATTAAAGATGGAATAAATCAAAGGATCCAAACACCATTTCTGCTCATTTCGAATGGGTCTTTTGAGTTATGTATATTAAAAAAAAGCATCAGAGGTCTGCCTGCCTTGGCACCGTTACCATGGCAATGCAATCCACAGAAAGTGTGAATATGTGCTGTTGAAAGCAACCCTGCTGTTCTGGACTGGACTCAATGTACCTGCATGAAGTCTGGAACCAGAATAACACTACTCACCAGAAAGAGGTCTTTGTGCTGTGTGTGTGTGTGTGTGTGTGCACGTGCATGTGTGCCTGCCTACATGTGCCTGTGTATTTAGTGTGAGTATGCAGAGTGTGCATAGTGCTTTTTAAGTGTGTGAGTCTGCAGTACATTACTGCAATATTCAAGAGAGAGAATCTATCTACCCTATTTGGCACAGATACAAAACTTTCAGAGCCTGAGCTTTATAATATAATTAATGGTATTCTTCATGTTAATCACTGTCTACATTAAAATTAATGCAAACCA
>NTHP01000049.1:1593844-1619306 GCA_003416845.1 Oplegnathus fasciatus | reverse complement strand
AGTGGGCAACAGTCACAGTGAACTACAGTAGCAAAACAATTGAGCCAAGCCAAGTGCAGTAATACAGTACAGGTGTATTCACGTACACCAGGAGTAGGATAAATATTATTACTCTGGACTTGGTCATCCTTGAAAGTGTTACCTTTCGCAGCTGCCACTGAACATCGAATCAATCCAAGGTTGTGCTTTGAACAAAACGGGAATTCCATCTTTAGTTATTTAGCTGTGCCAGGAGTAATGTCAACATTATCAGCTGGAACTTTACTGGACCACACACACATATTGTATGTGCATGTAACTACTTCACTAAATGTTGATTATGAAGGAAAAACTGTAAAAGCAATGTAGGCTGAAAATAACCAGCATCATCCTTTAAGTATTATAATTAGTTTCTCGTATACAGTACGACTAAGTCTTTCATTTTGCAACAGTAAAATAAACAAACACAAAATATAAACCAACAAACAAGCCATAGTGGAAAACAAATGCTACAAGTGATCACAGCGTTTTCACTCCTATTCATAAACGTATTGATTGCAAAAATCTGATGCAGCTTTGATCAAGAATAGTAAAAATAAAATGTATTTATGATTCAGAAGCTTGTTTTAAGTAGGCACCAACTGGAAGTTTAAAACAAACAACACAACGCATAAGCTAATACCCTGAAAGAAATAATAATCAATAACCACTGATGTAGCATTTAATTATTTCATAATAAGAATAATCCACTGCACATTTGTAGTACATTGATAATGATCACAGTCAAACGTTTAGACCAATATGTGTTAATTAATTGATTAAAAATGGCAACTGTTAAAAAGTTCTGTTATTCATTAAAAATGATTATTAATGTAATGTGAAACTGTTTTTATCCTTATCATCAAGGAACTGATGGTGCATACGTTCGTCAGTGGAGAATAAAACCAGTTCAGACAGCAGCTCGTCCCTGAAGACCTCTGTGGTCAGAGAGCTGAACAGTGTTGTGTCACACTAGATGGATGTCTTCCTCTCACTCTCTCTCTCTGTCTTTCCTCTTCTGCTCTCTTTATTATAAGATTTAAATCATGAAACTGTAGATTTCCAAGAACAGTTAGTTACTGATTAGTTACGCAGTTATTCATTTGCACTGAAAATTGTGAGCTAGTCTGCACGACAAAGGACGTTCACGAGCAACCATAAACTATAAAAAGTCGAGACATCAAGTCACCCCAGACATCACAGGTGTACATCTCTACAAATCCAAGAATAGCCTCTTTATACTGTGGACGGGTTTCATTATAGTAGGTGCACTGTAAGTAGATCTAAGCAGTGCAGCAGCCTGAAAGCCAACCAGCCATTGAAAAAGGGGACATGAGTAATCCTCCAGAGGACTACGTGATGAAAAGGCTGAGTGTGGTATAAACACACTGACTGTTCTTTAAGTGGTACTTTGTGTCCTTCCAGCCTAATCTGTGTTACTGTTTCTGTCAGAGGGGAAGTTTGTGGAGGTGTTCTGATCCTCCCTCACAGTGGCCTTGGTTTGTCTCATCACATCTGCTTTGCAAGTGCGCAAAAAAAAATAAAAACACAAGACAGGAACGTTTCATGACTTTGTCAGGCTTTCAGATGCATTCTGTGCCCATCAGCTCTGTTTCATTCAAATGTTTACAAAGGCAGTGAGTGAGCAAAGAAGACAGGGGCAAGCCACTCGAGAGAAATGTTAGAGGAAAGCTGACGTCAGGGAAGGAGAATCCCGCTTTGGAGTTAAAAGCGAATGCCGTGTGTAAATCTACAGCCTTGAAGAGATGTCACGCTAAAACCTTGATAATCAAGAGGTGACTTGTAAAGCTAAAATCAGTCACAGTACTTGCCGTAGAGGTTCACAGCAGGGATCAGTGTCACCTCCCCAGATTATCATAATCGCGTTCTTATTTGAAGTAATGCAAAAAATGCACCTAATTTGTTTTCTCTTTTGTTAAACTTGTTCAAACCGTGAGATGCACAGTTTAACATGCAGTATGCAAAGTGGCAGCACATACAGATGGGTGATATATTAAAGGAAAAGTCACAATAAATGAGTGCAGAAACATAACAAATGCAGATGCTCCCATACCTGATGTAGAAATTATTCAGTTTTAAAACACTTGATTATGACACAGGTTTTGGTGAGGATGTGAAGGTTCTGCATAGTAAACCCCCAGCCATTACTTGCTTGCTTATGATTATGAATCTTGCATTGTAATCAGATGAAATACATAATTTAATAAAAATATGAAACACATGGAATTGTTAAGTAATTTCAGCCCGGAAATATGTTGGGAACACCCAGCTAACAAGAGATCTGTTGGCCGGCAGTGGCAGCCGTCATGGTGACACTGACTTTCCGGCTCATCATTGGCCCTGTGCCAGCAGGCCGCTTATCTTTTGCGGTGAAATTGATTTATTAGAGCTGAGGCTTATAGATTTAGCTTTCCTCTCTTTTCTGAAGTTGATTGTTGCAGCAGGATTTGTGGGTGAAAAGACGTTAAACTTTTTAACTGTATTCAATTGAAAAGTTTATGTTTTTTAGATTATAACCTTAATTTTATGGCACTATGTGTACCAGGTTGTACAGGATCTCCTGGACATATAATGTAGCAAAAGCTGTTAAAAGGTAAAATCTCTTGGTTACTTACATCATTATGACATACAACTGAGATGCCATGACAGTAATGGTGGCTTCAACCTACAAACTGGATTAGTCTTTACTGTGGCCTTCACACTCACCAGATCTCAACCTAATTGAATATAAATGAGTAAGAGTGGTTTCATCCCTCTAGCAGTGTCGCAAAAACTTCAATACCAGGGAGCCCACCTTAATAAAACACTTAATGTTGTTTGCTTCCTTGAATTTGTCATCCATCTGTATCTGGTTGCACAACACACTATGTTCACCTCCTACACGTAATAAGCATTTAATGTTACCCTCACATACATGGCATTCTTGAAACTTTCCCACAGTTGTAGCGGCACTAAATACATTTTAACTCTGCAGACCTCACTCAAATCACATAAACTATAAAGAAAACTTAGCATTGACATAAGGGGCTTAAGTTTAAATTAGGGTTTAAGTTAGCAGAGGATGTATGCGTGTGTGTGTGTGTGTGTGTGTGTGTGTGGGCGGGGGGGGGAGGAGCATATATAAGAGCAGGTTTACTACAGAGTCACTCTGTGTTCAGCAGACTATTAAAGAGGCTGTAGGATGTAAAGTCAGCAGGAGTTTTAAGGGAGAGGCCATCTTTGTTACGCTTAGTACAGGTTCTACTAACAGAGCTTTTCCTCCTTAACTACAACACCTCATTGATAAAGGAAAAAAAATCATCCAAGTAAAAAATCGCCTAATTTTATTAGTTTCTAATACTGAGAAGATGGTCCTGCAAAATAGACTCAAAAGATAACTTAATGAATTTGGTTATATAAGATGAGCAATCAACTTATTATTATCATTGGGGAATTCCATCTTTAGTTACTGTATTTAGTTCCATCTTTAGTTATTAGTTAATACACCACACTAGTCTGTTGTTTCTCACACATGTTAGCACACACATGCACACACTTCATTTTCTCTTTGTCTCTGTCTTACATACCCACACATACACACATACAACAAACAGACTTGCTGTGTCAGCTACGGGGCACACTCAAGGTCACCCCGAAATCTGATCTACATCCCCCGCACATTCCACAGGCTGTTCCTCAAACTAGACACACACACAAACACACTGAGAGTCAGTGTATTACACACACACACACACACACACACACACACACACAATCAGAAGAATTACTCCAGCTTGAGAACCTTCAGGCACAGCTCATCACCATCAGTGCCACTGCATCTGTGGGCACCTCCGCGCTGGCTTCAGCTTTTCCAGATGTATCTGCATGAATGACGACAGTTCATCTGTGTCTGTGGCTGAAGACTAAGAGCGTGGTCTGTGACACGTCCTCCCTCCTCACAGGTAGCATGACTGTGGACTGTGTGTCATTCCGATGATGATATTAATGACACATGGGAACTAAACTGGCATTGAAATTCCCACACCAGAGCCAGATGTTCACCCAACAGCTCTCACTCTTATTTTGTATATTTTCCATCTCTGTGAGGCCAGTTTTCATGGGGGCTTTTCCTTGTTCTCACTGAGGGTCTAAGGTTGGAGTTGTCTCTCACTTACTGTTTTCATAAAGTTCATTCAGACAGTAACAGGGAGTTAAGGACAAACAAACTTGAACTGTCATGAATTGAATAGTTACAAAATACTGGAGTTTTTACGTATACTTCTTTAATAAACTACAGATTTTTCTGCTGCGTGTGTGTCTGACAGTATCACACAGTACTGAATAAAGCAAAAATAAGCTACATTACAACAACAAACAAATATTGACAGAGATGAGCAATATGCACTCAAGAATGATTAACATCTGGAATATGGCCACCCATATTATATAAATCCATCTTACAACATGTTTACAACCAATGTAGAAAACAATATTTATAGATACTTAAAAAAGTCTTGTTTATGACCAATGTGGCAAAAAATTATGACTGCTGGCTTATTAATGACTTAGCTAAAAAAGCTAACAGATGATTATTACCATAAATAATGGATAGCAAAATGGTACATTTAATTTGAAATATTTGGGGGTTTTTAAGACACAAATCCCCTATTATATCAAGCAGTTGGCAGCTTAAACAGGAAAATATAGCATTGGCAAGACATTAGTGATTTTATTTTCTGATTGAGAATTAGTGGACAGTTTCTTTTAATTACTTTTTTATCTTGCATATGACCATTTCACACCAGTTCAGTTCTTAAACAAAGGTACACATACCTGAATGACCAGTGTATGGTAAGAGATATGAAACAAAAGCAACAGCAAAAGTGGAAAAGTCAGAATGTACCTAACTGTAGTTAGAATATTTCAAATGAGGAAGATCTTTGAGAATGGCTTGTTGTATTACAAGAGTCAGTGATGAGTCAGGAGTCGGGCATTTCAGAGAATGGGCTGTGTGACCTTGACATTTTTTGATTTGAAAACTAAAGCAAATTTGTAGCTTAACCGCTGTGTGTATACTGCTGTGCACTGTGGAAGCATTTATCTGAAACTGTGTCCCATGAAAACAATAATTAACAAGGTATAGGCACAATGTCATCTATTAATTTCTAAATTTAACTCCTGATAAATATTCATATTGTCCACGCTACTCTGGATCTGTTCTGTGCACTAGAGATAGAAGTGCGTGATGTGACCTTTACATGCAACTTAAGTTGTAATCCAGACAGACACTGACAATCAATAAATATACTGTTATCATATTAGATTTAGTTTTTCCATCGAGAGATAACTGGAAATCAATGCAAAACAGAATTACTGCTGTTACCAGTGATGAGTTAGAAGATAAATGTTGCCACGGGAATTTCATGTCAAGGAAAGTGGAAAAAAAATCTCTGCATAAAGTATTCCAATTAACACGGTTGTTTCACAAGAGCCGACTTCACAGCACTGCAGCCATTTAATCTGTGAGCTGAGACCTTCACGCAGACTGTTCATCACAAGCAGAGAGGAGGACATGAGAGAAAAGGGAGATAAGTTACTCCAGGTGGCCATGATAAATCACCTCCTCAAAGGAGACATCTTCCCCTGTGTCTCCAGAGTGCACTCTGACCCCGAGAGGGTCACAACCAACCTGCAAAGGGGCCATACATCCTCCTCCACCCTACCACTGCACCCTCATCCCTCTTAACCCCCTGCAGGCTTCAAAGGCCTCTGCCACACGAGACACTCACACATGTGCATATATTGTGCACACACACACACACACACACACACAAGAACGTGTCTGAAGAGCACATTCCACGCTCTCTCCTCCTTTTCTGCTGCCACACCCACATCAGGTCATCTATTTCCACCGTGCAGTTTCGAGCAACCTGTTCCGTGTTTACCGGCCGTGACCAGTCTGCCTTTGTGGAGGAATGTGATGGTCACTTTGAGGCTCCCACCACCCGCAGCAATAATGCCACAACAAATTTATGGAGGGGGAACCTGTCTGCCATAGACCCCGCTCCCCAACCCCACCTCCAGAAAAAAACTAGCTCAACTGTCAGGGATTCACACTGGTTGCACAGAGAAAATTTTCCACAGGGGTGTGAATACAGCAGAGGGCTGCTATATCCACAACAAAATACTCAAACACAGAGAGGCACATACACAGCAGACACAGAGACAAACTGACTTTTGCTATATTCCAAATAAGCGCCAAGAACATTTATTAATCTTACAGATAAAAGACAGAAAATCCTGCATATGACTGTATGAGTGATCTTGCATACTGTATGAAAGGGTAAGAAAAACAGGGATTGAGGAGGATAATTCTCTGAACCATATCATGACAAACATACATACACATTCTTTCCTTTAAAGACAGCATGCATTTCTCAGAGACATTATTTTCTGTCATTAGAAAAGATCCTCTCTGTATAAGTGTTTACATATTTCCATATTTATTTTCAGCTTTTCCCTTCCTTGTATATATATATATATATTGTTTTTTTGCAATTGTGTCAATACTTTTCTTCCCCTTGTACTTGAACAACACATGCTGAATGTTTCACTACACAGCAGCCGTAGAGAACGCATGCATTAGCTGTACCTTTAATTTCTGCAGACAAACAGACACATAGACACACAAACTCACATGCACACACACAGACTGACAGACACAGAACAGGTGTAGATGCTGGCATGTTATGAAACCCAGGCTTTGTATTGACTGCAACGTGTGTATGTGTGTGTGCGTCACTCATCGCAACACAATCCCATCTTCTCTTATTTATTCCTGCTCCTTTGAAGTTCAAGATATTTTTTTTAACATCACCTACCCACACTGCCCATCAATTCATCTCACTGCTCGTCTATCTATCCATGCGGTCTGGACTTACTGGAAAAAGCCACAAGCCACCGACTAATGCTGGGCTCCATTACAGACATATTGAGAGACTACAGCCATAGCGCGACCACAATATGTCATTTTACCCGACAATATTACCTCTGCCAAAAAAGTGGGCAGAAGCTACTATTTTTACTCAAGGTTGTTCAAGATCTTTATAAAAAAAACCCTTAAAACCAGATATGCTTAAAATTAATGAACCAATTCCACCTGACCCAAGGACTGAATTGTTAAATTTCAGCATTGATATAATCTTGAATTTTACAAAAATACATGTTTTGTTTTATTCCCGCATTGGGAAACTTCATCAATCAGAAGCTGCATTTTCTTAAAGTTTAGACTTGGAGGACGCTTGCACTCTAGTGGTCCCTTGAGTACTCGATGAACTGACAAAAAGTAGTCCTAAGCTTCCAAATCTCACAAGGCAGATACACTCATGTGGTGCACATGAACAACTATTACACAAACACACATAAACACACACACACACACAGTATATGCTGCCATGCCTGACCGCTGGAGCAGCACATCTGCCTGGGGATCAAATTCTGTGTGGGGGAACCGTATCCACATCCTGACAGGAAGCAGCGCACAGAAGGCTGGAGGAGCCTGGTCCTGCCGAGGACCAACTGCTGCTGTTTTGTACTTCTGGACCACCGCACCACTCTACACTCTGACCTTATTCAACAACACTGAGCTCCACACAGATGTCTTCCAGCAGTCAGTATAGGCTATGCTACGTAACACTTTCTCTATACTGTATCTTTGCAAACTGTTGAGGAAACTTTTTGTATATATAGTTAGATAGATTTCATACACTTGGAATCATACGGCTCAATCTGATTTTGTTGTCAACAGTGTTACATAAAGTCACATAAACTGATTCCCTCCTTTGAGGCCCAGTATCTCATAAACTAGAATAACAAGTTCTAAATGAAATCACAGACTTTATATTTAAAGTACAAATATAATAACCCTTGGTTTCTATACAAACCTCATGAAATTTAGTTTAAACTCCTCCACACTCATGTAACTGAAGCAGAGCTACAGAAAACACATGGTTGTTGATAAAGCCAAAACTAATACCCCCTCTGAATGCTCCTACAGAGACACACTCCTACAGAGACACACTGACATTTTCAGATATTTGAACATCGCTGTGAATGAAAACACTGCACGTTGTACTTGGAAAAGGGTCCCTCGGAGAGGATGGCTTTAGTAATGTAAAGTGCACTTGTTGTTGGCCTCTCTCTATTTTTCAGTCATGGGCTGAGATCAAAAACAGCAGTATTTATAAAAAGCTTGTGTCTCAGTGTCTCTCTTGGCTGGCGCTCGGCATCTCACCTTCTCAATATAGAGAAGGTTTTGTATATCTGAAGTGGATATCAGTGTTAAAAGTGATGGACCACTGTGGGCGAGTGTTTCTCGTTGACTGGCAGTAACCGTGTTAGCAGCTATGGCCCAGACACATTGAGTTTTCATGGTCACTGAGGTTTTGTGTTACAAACATCGGACAAAGCGAAACCAAAATGTGGATGGAGGAAATGAGCCAAAACTAATACAATTTTAATAAATGTAACCATTTTAGGAGGTACCATCATCATATAACCACACTGAATTCTTTGTATTTCCACTGCATTGCCACCGGAAGAATGAGGCTGGGGCTCATCTACTCTCTGTGAACCTCACCAGCCTATAGAAACAGGTGGCAAATTGACCATGCTACTTGGATTTATGGGCAACCTCCCACATGTTTTACTCATTTGGGAGACCTTTAAAAGATCAGATCACAAAGGAAACAGAAAAAGCAACTGGTAGCTTAAGTATTGGTGAAAGAAAGTGGACAGAAGGAGTAAAACTAGGGAAGCCCAACACTGCAGCTTTAGTATGAAATCTTGCAAGAGGGCTCACAGCTTCATTTCACCTATTTGTCTGCGCTGACAGGAGCAAGCAGAAACTTTGCATCAGTGCTGCTCTTCAAAGATGATTCTGTCTGAATTTCACTCCATCTTCCCACATCCTTTATATCTGTGTGGCTACTGACCCTCAGACTTACTGGGCTAATACTGGATGAGAAGTTAAACACTTAGCCCAGTCTGCACAGAGAAGAATAAAAGGAAATTCTCTGAAGAAACATCCATCAGCAGCTGAGGTATTTCGTGACCAACTGCGAAAGTTACAACTAGCTCTGAACCACTCAGTCAGTATGGGATTTTACAGCTGGTCTTTATTTTTGACACACTTTCAGTAAAGCATCTCTTTGTACCAGGATTAAAATCAAGAGCCCTCTGTGTTCCAATGTGAAGTTGGTTATATTTATATATTTACCCGACCTTTTCATAATCACATCACCTGCGTATTATTCCTGCCGTTTCGTTTTTTAAAGCCTTCCAATTTACTAAGAATTTTCCAAAAATGTGACAATTCTGTAAATATAGAATATAAAATATACAGCTTTCACAGCTTTGGTCTGAGATGTTTTGACATTTTTACTGTATGAGGAAAAAGCACTAACATCCTGACGAATCTACATCAAATGAGTACTACAAACATAAACATATACATAAACACATAAATGTATACGCTATGTATTATACACTATGAGTACGTTCTAACTAAAGTATACCAAGAAGAGGCCATGGCAGCACCAGGAGAGCATAAATTAGTCGCTAAATTAAATAACTAGACACGCCATCTATCATTTAAGGGAAATGTAGTTGCACCAAAGAGTCATCTGGTGACATTTTCCAGACCATCTCTTAATGACAATATTTATAAACACTGTGCTTTTGTGTGTGTGTGTGTGTGTGCGCACCCAGATGGTGGCTTTACAGCCTGACACCCAACTGTGTTCTTAATAAGTGTTTGACAACTGAGTGTTTCTGCAAAGGTTAAGCTTGTCCACATAAGCCATGAAAAGCAAGGCTGCAATATCGATTCAATATCGATTCATCTGTGGTTTCATTTTCTATTGATCAATTAATCGTGTGGTGTTTCATATTACAATTTCTTGAATCCCAAAGTGACGACTTAAAATGGCTCGTTTTGTCCAACCAACGGTCCAATACCCAAAGATATTCAGTTTACTATCATATAAGACAAAGAAATTAAACAACATTTTCATATAAACAACTGTTTCATATATGAAAATAGTTGCGGATAAATTATGTGTCAATCGACTATTAATTGTTGCAGCTCTAATAAAAAGCCACACTGGGAAACTTTAAAAGCATAAAAGCAAAGAATTTATGTGAGACTGGTCAATTTCAGGAAATGGTTTGTGTTTTAATGTGCATATATCAAAAACAGGAAATCCCAAACCATACTTATACTAGTCCTCACACTGACCAACAAAGTCTCTCTCCTTTCTGTGATCAGAAACAGAACAAATGCACAAGTGTCATCTTCTTGAGGCTGGGAGCTTGTCGACCCTCCCCGCCTGTCACAACCTTACGGGGCACCGTGACACTGTTGGCATTCATCGTAAAAGACAACTGGCTGTCCATCTTCAAACAATTCAAAACATGAACAGGAGGGTGGGGGCGGGGGTGAGGGGGTTGGGGAGGGAGAGGACGGGGCAGATAAATGCCCACCCGTTCTGTTCTCCTGTGGAGATCATAATAGCTTTTGCTCATCATAAATACCGCAGGGTAAAAAATAGATGGATAACCTCACAGCTAGCACAATCAACCTGCAACCTAACAATACTTACAATAAAATGTGTGAAAACATGCTTCTGACTTCAGAGAAATAAAGTGCATTTAACCGTCTCTATACCCCAAAGCACAAATATACATACCTAAGAAGAAAATATGCACACAAAAAAAAAATTCTATCTTTCAGTTTGCTTCTTGCAGCTTTATGTTATAGAAAAAAGCAATCACATGAAGGCCTCCGTCTCATCAGCCTCGCAGTGACTTGAAACATAAAGCCAGCGGAATAGTGGAACACACAGTGGTGTACTCACCATGAGACCCACGGCTCAGTGATGCCAGTCCAGTCACCAGGAGAACAGCCTGCCAGGCCAACCCCTGAGGCAGCCACACCACCACCATCACGCCAGCACCAACCCCAGTCGCCCGCCTCCGTCAAATCCCTGAGGTGCTGCCACAACAAACACGCCCGCGCAAAGAGGCGGAGGTGTGAGACTGCGTTTTATATCCTTCCGTGAAAGAGCGCCAGTCCTCTTTCTGTACAAGTGTCTCTCTGTGAGTGACTGCCACTCTGCCTCTCTGCACTCTCAGGAACTTCCCACAGCACACAGCCGCCCCTCAGCCTCCAGCACTACTCCACACTGACAGCCTGGGAGACACAGACACAGAGAAAGAAGAGGGGGAGAAAAGAGGGGGGAGGAGGGTGTTACTTAGTTGCTCTCTCGCTGTGCTATTTGTCCAGCCCTTTCTGTGACCGGTTCACTACTGAGGGAACAGCTGAGTGTATCTGAATCCACGTACAGCCTCTCTCTCTCTTTTTCACACACTCACACACTCACACACTCACACACACACACACACACACACATTACAGATTCTCACATCACTCATACACAGAAACAGAGCAGAATAGAAGGGGGCAACAGGGTGTGAACCAGGGCCATGGATGTGAGCCGGGGCTGAATGAGGTGTAAAAGGCAGCAGTGAAAGCATTATGACCTATTGCCACAGGCATACAAACACACAGCATGCCAAGAGGGACACAGAAACTACAGTAAGAACCAAGGAGTATAAACGTACAGAGGATATGTACATATACTTTGGTAAAACCGTCTGGTATCAAATCCTGCAAGGCAGAGCAAGTCAGAGCTCAGAATTGTTTGACCCATCGAAGTAAGAACCCAGAACAAAACTTGTACTTGTGGTTGGTGTGAATGGGTCGACGCGGGTTATGCATCCTGGCTCAGCAACACTGTTCCCAACAGTTTTATGCGTCTTATGTGTGTAAAAGAAACTACAGAGTTGCTATAGCATATTCTGCCAGATTTCCAAGAAATTGTGTTACTGAAAATGTACCGTTCTGCCAGATGTCTCCCTCCTTAAGTCCATAAAGACTTTAAAAATAAAAGTCCTTGAACTGCACCCTTCATCTGTCTGAGAGTCCAAAACCTAAGAAAATAAAAAAGGTCACAGTCAACAATAATGTGCACAGAAAAAGTAACCAACCTCTGGACAACCCCGTCTTGATGTAATGTGTATGGAACTACAGCTGCAGACACAGGTGTTGTGTGAATGGCAAAGACCGGACATTAATCTGTAACCAAGAGTCTCGTATTAATGTTCAGACGTGGGCTGGAGCGCGTTCCTCATGTGAGTCTGTGTGTGAAAGGGGTGAAAACACAAACACTTGTGGAGCTGCAGGGATCAGGCCATCACACGTCAGGTGATTAGAGGTGATTAGAGCTCACACCTCCAGGCACCGCCACAACTTTGCAACTTCACCCTAATCCAACACACACAGACACACATGCAAACATGCGATACCGCCGGAAAAAAAAAATTTAACAATAGGGACACATTCCAGTGGTGAAAGATTTATGTGGGTTACAAGTTAAGAGGATTAAGTGAGCTATTAGACAGATTACATCAAGTCTACTACAGCACCTACACAAATCATAAACACGTCAGAGATGGCCGAATTTCCACAATCACACATGTAACATCCTTGTAAGTAAAAGACACGGTTTCCTTGAAGAGAGAGATGTTTATCCATTCCAAATGGTTGGAGAGAAGCAAAAAAAAGCAAAGAAAAAGGTCTAGGTGGTGTTAAGGCACTGATGGAGGAGGGCAAAACAACATCATCAGCCAAATGGGCTTCTCCACCCCACACCTGTCCCCTCTTAAAGTCTGACTGGGTGGGAACAGCAGCTCCCAGAAGCAACTTCTCCCCTCCAACGCTCCACTGGCCCTATAGCTGTCACTCCTGATTTGTGCATTGCTGTGTATTACATGTGATAAGTCAGCCTATTCTGGAGCACGAGTGCATGGGGAGTAATGTGAAGGGGTCAGTGCACCTCACACACCCTTCTGCGCTCCATCAAATGCTCAGCGTGGAGCCTCCCTGTATTCTCAGACAGCCTACTCAGCCCACAGGGATGGGGGGTCCAGGGGAGTGAGCAGCTCTGTAGGTGGGGGTCACTCCACCACATAAGGGGGTTGAAAGTGGGGCAGACTGGTTGGAAGGACTTGCTTTCAGTGAAATTAACTCTTCACTTCCCCTCCTTTTTCTTTCCCCTCCCTCTCTTAGTTAGGATTTTAACTGCAGAGCCCATCTGTCATCACACACATAGTTACAGGATGATTAATATTGCCGGAGAAATCGTTCTGTCAGCGCCTCGATCATTCTGCAAAACCACAATGTTTGTTGCAACTGGAATGAGAAATAGTCACATTAGGCATGCAAGCACCAGAACACAATTCAAAAGCTGAGTTAAAGGGGCACTCCTATATTTTCACAAGTGAAGTAGTACTCCCCAAGATGAGTAAACTGAACCTTAATGTATGAAATAGGTGATTTAATGTATTTTGTGGATCTGGCCTGATGATGTCATCTGGGTTAACTTGGGTTTGAAGACTACACATTTTTAACAGAAAGCCTATGTTACAAACTGGGGCATGCAATTTAAAGGTTAAAGGCATTTACCAGGCAGGGGAAGTCTCACGAAAGATGCTATTGAGTTGTATTATGGGAAATGTAGGATCCAGCAACTTTTCAAGCTTGACCTATACTGGGGACTAAAGGTAAGGATATCTCAGCCACTGTCCAGTGTCACAAACACTTTGAAATGACTCTTTGTATTATCGGAATTCAAGCCACTAGGTCTCCACATAAACACAGTCAGAAACTATTGTGCACAACGTACCTCAATAAATCAAGTACCACTTCACTTGTCATGGTGGCACGTGTAAAAATAACCTTTCTGGTGCTCCACTTCTGTCCACTTCTGGCTTTGACCTCTTACAGTAGTACAGCGAGCATTAAGTCTTGATTTGGGAGAGAGTCGGAGGGAGGTGTGGGGAGTAGTTTAGCTGTGAGATTATTTTCAGTTTGCTTTGCAGGCTCTGTATCCCCCACATTCTGCCCTCCAGCAGTCAGAGATCAATTAATGCAGCTTGGTTGTTTGTAATAATCTGTCTCCATTTCATAAGGCAAACATTTTCTTATGAAATTGAGACCTTACAATAATACTACCAGTAGTGTTACAATGCACCATGAAAATGAGCCACGTTTTTTATTTCAGAAAAGGACTTTAAAGGAGCAAACGCACCTTTCATCACACAGCAAGGGGAATGGGATGGATGACTGTGAAAAATCACTGCTAACCTGTGAAACAAAAAGCCATGGCAGAACACAGATGATGAAATTACTTCGGGCTGAGATGGAATGCGTATCGTGAGCGATGTTCCAGTCGGGGGGCCAAACTGACCCTCAGCTCTGTGAAATTAGGAGGATTTTCAGCAGCTCAGTGTTAAAACTGCTGTCATAGAATCCTGGAAAGCAGTTTATTACCGTGGCAACACAGCTGTCTGCCCCAGATGGTCCGATCGGGGCGCAAGAGTCGAGAAAGCATGACACCGTCTTCATCATCCAGCTAGACAAAGATTTGCTTCCTCTCCTCATTAAGTTGTAAGAAGTACTGATATCTTTTGTACCACGGAGCAGAACTAGCACGGCAACTTTTATTGGTTACTGTAATTATCAAATTGATAGCTTAATGGATTAATCATTTAGTGCAACAAGATGTCAGAAAATAGCGAAAAGAGCCCATTTCAATTTCCAAAAGCCTGAGGTGCAACTTTAGATTGCTTGTTTTCATCCAACCAATAGTCCAAAATCCAAATATATTCAATTTACAGTGATGTACAAAAGGAGAAAACAGCAAATCGTCACATGTGAGAAGGTGGAGCCAGCAAATGTTTGCTTCAAAAACGACTTCAACGATTAATAAATGATCAAATATTAAATTGTTCAAATATTTCAACATTAACCAATTATTTCAGCAGTATGCTGAACAATAACCTCTGTGCATTTTCAAGAGCTCAGTTATAAATTGAACTGTGGAACAGTCTTTGTCTAACAACAAGCTCGTCATTTATGTAGTGGTTGTGTTTTTTTTTATTAATAAGAACACAAGGGAAAAAAAGAGTACAAAGGAAGTCTGACGTAGCCTAGTCAACAGTTAAGCATGAGACTTAGTGACTTACTGGAGAGTATGTATCCATCTAAATCTAGACACCTGTGTTCACACAAGATATCAGACAATATCTATATCCATTATTATTATATATATAATGGCAATATATTGTGAGATCCCTGTAGAGTCTCGGCCCTCAAGGCAAAGAAAGACCCTGATGAATATTCAAGATTCACACAATAGTAGGGCCAAATCACTCTGCTGAGATTGACGCTTTGAAGTCCCAAAGAATGCTGAGGGGGAAGAAAAACGTCATTCATAAGGAGTGAAAAGGCTGTCACAGCAAGATTCGCCCTCTTTCCCCTCCCTCTGTCTGTCACGCTGTCTCATTCTCTCACTCTGTCTGTCTCACTGTCTCTTTCTTTCATGATGTGACGACGTAGTGAGATATTGAAAAACACTGAAACATGATCACTTCTGTTTTTGATCATTTTTTTATGCCAATATTGTTAGCCAGTATAACTTCTGGAAAAATATGGGAAAACTAGGAGAATTATGTTATGATTGCACATAACTCAAAAACTCAGAGGGGATTTAACCCCTCTTATTAAGTGTCAAACAGAAAATGAATCTCACGTATCACTGTTTAATTCAAGATCTGGCCTGATAGAAGAAAGCAATGCTTGCAAACTCATAAACTCTGTGTTCCAGGCAACAAGAAGAAAACATGATGTATCCGCATACTTGAATTTACAGCATCCAGACACGCATAAAGATGCGCGGTGTGCAGGTAATAATTAAGTTTGTTGCAATCGCACAGTGTCAGGTAGTAAATGTCAAAACTTTTGTGATACTCATAAACATTTCACTTAACACTGCTTCTAGCCAGTGAACTAAACCCAGAGATGGCATGTAAAGCAGCAATTTGACACATTATATTTCACATATAGCACATACATTTTCAGCCCTACAGTACATGCATGCTATATGAATAAAATCTCCAATCATAACATATGTAATTCTATATCACAGTATCAATATCATAAAATACAAGCTTTCTAAAAATGCGATTGAGAAACATAAAATGGCTGAATGATATGTGTCTTTTTTGCTAATCCAGTGAATTAAATATCTGACAAATCAAGGTACTTCATCGCAGTGATGCAAAAATCCTGTAAATCCATTAATGCCGTAACATAGTCCGCTCATTGATTTACAGGACTGCCCACAACCTGAGACATTAAAAAGGGATTAACACATCTCTACCAGTAGACAAATCTCTATCCTCTGACAATATCATCTTCCTCCACTGGCTCCCTGTCCCACAACAGATTCAATTCAAACTCCTTCTGCTCTCTTACAAAGCTCACCATAATCTATCCATCCAGGACCGAACACTGGACCTGGTCTGACAGGGCCCTCTCCCTGCCTATTTTTTTTGCTCAGCTAATTTCAATCAGAGAGACGTCAAGGAATTGCCCACATGGCAAATGGTTAGAATCCAGTTAAGAGCAGCAACAAGGAATCAGCTGGGAGAACGAATCCCATCTTAACAGATACAGTACATAGACATTAAATCTCAGTTGAATCAACAATATCAAAAATATAGCACAAAAAAATGAGGGTGGATGGTGGAGGGAGGTGCAGCAGAAAACGGTGTGGGCATGAGTGTATCAGCGGGGTAATGGTTAGAACTGTCAGGTTATAATGGACGCGCTGTACACCTTTATGAATATGATTTGGACGTTACTAGTCAGCTGATAGCAACACAGCTGGTGAAAGAAGCAGTGATTGTGAAGTATGAAGTAGTGCAGCTGAAGCCAAGCAGCTAATGCAAGCGCAACTTCAGTGCTCTGCTTGAACTTATGCTCCATCATGTAAAGCATCTCTGAGTATCTAGAAATGTGCTCTATACACACACTCCCCGTCCACATATACACACCACCACCATCCTGCTATCTAATGTTCAAACCAGAACTTCTGAAGTAGTTGAACCGGTGCAATTTGAAGCTTGAAGCTACTTTGGGGGGACAGGGGAACTTTTTCTGGGCAAGGCGGTAGGTCCACCTGTCATAGGCTTACAGTCTGCTGTGTAAATGGTAATACTGTAAGTTGGCAAACCCTGCCATTGTAAATTGTCAAAAGAAGCTTTGGTGTGGCTCAGACTGATAATTATAACATTTCTGAACATTTTACTACACGTGATTTGTTTCTTTTCACTTGTTCACAACAATATCTCAAACTGCTTTATGGTTATTTTTCAGAAGAGCAGACAGACTCATCGCCTTGCAAATCACTGAGAGAACATGGTGTTAAATTTTAGACTTTGTAATTATACAGCAGTTGCGTGGACTGTTTTGAAGGACAGCTAGTTTGCTTGTCGTTTATTTTTTTTTAAATTTGTTCCATTTGTATTGCAATATACTATTTCTAACAATTGTGCAAATGCAATTTTACAAAAACACTTCATACACATTTTTACATCATCCTCTTCTGTTGTTCAGTGAAATAACCCTGAAGTGATTTAATTCTACGGAGTGATGTATTGACCAACCACAGCTGTGGCACATCATAACAAAGTGGAAGCTAAAATATCAGGTTAGCTGCCAAGAACCTGATCAGATTTCCTCATAAAATATCCACTTTTCTTTTAACCCACTGATGTAGCTTCTTCATGAGAACCTTATCAAATCACTTGTAGGGATAATATTGTAATCTCTTTATATTTGACTACCAACACTGAAGCTAACTGAAAGGCTGTGATTACAACAATGCACAAGGCCCTTTCTGTGGACCAACTGGTGACTGCACCTGAAACACACCTGTGGCTCAGGTTTCACCCATGGGCACATGGTTACAAAACAGCCACACAACCTTACAGATGGATTCCATGTAAAGAAGTGTCTGTCTGGCTCTGATGGTGCCGTTAAGAAAGTGTTCTGTGATTTTCCATGGCCGGGGCAACGACACGCACCGGCCAAGAACAGCAGAATGAAATCCTTCCCTTCTTGCTCTCTCTCTCGCTCTCTCTTTCTGTGTGTCTCTCTACCACTGAAGGTCACTGGGCCAGGTCTTGCTGGATCTCTACTCAGTAAGCCTCCTTGTTTTTGTCAGCAGGCCTGGCTGCCAGTGAGCTGTACTTAAGTTAATTCCCTCGCAGCTCTGTTCCCATTCATTTTCTGGCCACTTGATCACTCTACTCTGGCATCTTACATAATAGTAATGTGCTCACATTGCAAACATACAGCAACCAAAGGCAACATTTTGTTGAAATAACACTGCAGCACTGTGTAAACCTCTAATTAATCATTCTTAACTGCTGCATTGACAAAGAAAAAACAGGTACGCAATGTTTTACAGATTTGACATAGGCTAATGTACAGTGCATCAGACTAAATAAAATAAATAAATGTATTTACACTTAAAGTATGTTGCAGTTTGGCAACACACTTTTGCATAATGATAAATTCAAACCATCCATAGAATAGATTATTCTACTAAATAATGATTATACACAGTCGTTTCTCAGCAATGGAAAAAAAAAGCAACAGGTGCTCACAATTCAAAGTGAAAAATTAGAGGAGATTTTCTTAACATGGCCTTTGTGCAGCAGGAATTGGGAAACTGAGGCTCTTCTTGCCAAGTCAACCAGGAGCATTTAATGAAGGGATTGTTGCTGAGTGTCTGCTGGGCTGCGTCGGGCAGACACTGCAAACCAAAGGGTCTAATTAAGGGGTTCCTCTGACGGTCAGACAAAGCAGACAGCAGGGGTCAAGATGCTGGCCCACAAACTGGCTGTGACCCTCACACCTGCCTGGTTGCATTACACTGCAACATGTCTGCGCACAGTGGACACGCTCACACTTGACACATCATTACTGAAGTGGTACATTACCACACACACTGACAGAAATAGGGGAAGAGACAGAGAGAGACAAGTGGACTTACAGTACAGGCAAGTGATCATGCCGAGATGTGAGATGATATGTCATTTGAATATATCAGCAAGGAAGCAGCAAGGAAAACGCAATTTTGAGTCATGTGTCAGTGCAGAGCAGTATTAACTTATATTCTAAAATCTGTATGAACACACAGAGAATCTGAAGCACCACAAGAGTTTAAATGACAAATAGACTACCTTTTGAGAGTAAAAGTATTTCTTTCGAGGCATATTCATGGAGAGAGGTGTTTTGATTTAGTTACTGGTGTTACACAGAGAGCCATTGACATTAACCACAATAAGTGAAGCCTGGCAGGCTGCTGAGGGGCCCCATATGTGAGTGTGTCAAAAGTTCATGCCCTCCTTCCAGTGTTCACACTGCAAAAACAAAAAGATCGCCTAGTGTGAGCTATAGCCCCGCCACTAACAAGACTGATTGTTACAGAGTGGCTCCACCTGTCTCTTGCTCCAATTAGTCCTGCTAGCCACTGAAGTGCTAAATAACCAGCAGAGAGGGAAGTGACGGGACAGAAATAGGGTCAAAGAAATGGAACAATTCAAGAAAAGCATGGAATGTGTGCGCGTGTCCATTTGTGTGAATGGAGGATGAGCAGACTATAGTTTAGCGTTTCAGTTTAAAAGACCGCATATTTTTAGAAAAAAGGAGGAAGTGTCATGTTTATGGGGAAGTTAAGATGTCCCAGGTTTAGACCTTTCATGAAGCAAGTCACCCAGGGAATTTGCTTCCTCTAGGGTTCACAGGAGGCTGTAATTATGGGAAAACGGTCGTGTATTTACCATATCACATGCTCTTTAACAAGCACTAATTGTGTGTGTGCACTGAGTGCATGTAGGAATGTCGTACCAAAGCTGCTGGAAATGTTTAATGAAGAGAGCAGCTTGGACGACATGGTTTGTGTCAAATCTGTCAAAAACAATATAAACTGGAAAGTGTGAACCTGAGGTGATTGGGACAGACTGAGAGATGAATGAGGGTGTAGCCACATAACATACAGGGTGGTCACTAAACTTTTTAATCCTTGTCTTTGCGACAAAAGCTATAAAAGATTTTAAAAGACAAGTCGAGGATATAAGTTTGCGGGCATGCAGATTATTTTAGTTTTGAAAATAGTATTTTCAAATGGTTAAAAATGGTTTTTACTCAGATTTTATGTTTCCATGTATCAAAAAGTTGTTCCATTTCCAGCTGCAAGAGGACACTGTTCACTCCATTTTACAGTAAACAAGGTCAGAGCAGAATGCTTCTGGTAAAATAAAGATATGAAATAATGAGGAGAAAACACAATAGAGCCGCACATTATACCGCAGAGCACAAAGACCTCTCCAAGTAAGAACAACAAAGGTGTATTTCTCATTCACATTATTTTAATCTGACTTTTGCTATTTTTTTCATAACCAGTAAATTGCTGTTTTTTTCCTCACTTTTATGCACCTAAATAAATGAGCCACAACCTCACAACATAAGGACTCGATTATCCCTACACAGGTGGAAACACAAAGTTCAGCAAACCAAGCGACCAATCACAGCATCAGCTGTCTGATTATTAACGAGGACAAAGAGGAGAAGATTTAAAACTTGAATTACTGCCCTGCGGTTGTATGCCTCCACCAACCTGTCAAGTTGCAGTTTACATCCATAATATATGTAGTAAGTGTATTTTTTGGCAAAATGGAAGTTATCACTATATTGACATGTACGATTCCAGTGAATAATTTCCAGTGAGAAATGCTTTTTTTCCACTTAGAGACTATTTTTACAGAGGAGTAGAGAGGTAGAGAGCTTCATCACATTGTGCAACGACAGTCACCTGAAGCTCAGTATCAGCAAAACCAATGAGTTTGTGGTGGACTGCCAGACGAACAGGAGGCCCCCTGTCCTGGTTGTCATCCAGGGAGAGAAAGTGAAGAGGGTGGACTCATGCAAAGTACCTTGGAGTCCAGATCAATAAAAAACTGTCATAATTAGCATATGAATTCTGGAGTTATGGCCAAAAACGTGTTTTGTGAGATCACAGTGACCTTGACCTTTGACCTTCGACCACCAAATTCTAATTAGGTTATCCTTGAGTCCAAGTGGACGTTTGTGCCAAATTTGAAGAAATTTCCTCAAGGCGTTGGTGAGATATCGCGTTCACAAGAATGGGACGGACGGACAGACAGACACCCCGAAAACATAATGCCTCCGGCCATGGCTGCCTCCGGCCATGGCTATCGCCAGCACGGAGGAATAAAAACAAAACTTAACACTTAACCAACTGTAACATTCTCTTTCAATGTAGATTACTACCAGTCAACAATAACATGCAACAAATCTAATCTACAAGATCACATTAAGAATAAGTCCAGCATTCGTGCCCCTTGGTTGGAGTGTCTAGGGAGTAAATGTTATCGTCTAATGCTGTTTCAACACTCGGTATATTACCTCACCAATCTGGAAGTTTTACTTTTCCAGTGCCACAGAAGTTAAGTGTCTTTTAACAACATCATACTCATAAATGCAAACGTAATTCTTTTCATTTGATTAATATATTAACTCAAATCCATAGATAAGACAAACTGCACAAGAAACAATTGGGGCAATTGGCTCCATGTACTGACAGCATATCTGGAGAAATAAAAAACCTCATCAGGGCCTTTTGCACACTGGATCCTTTTTCACATGCCCTGTCCCTGGCTGTAGTAATGCATGGAGGAATGGATACAACCCAACCCTTGGAACAGCTACTGAACTACATTTATGCACCTCTCTACGGACTAGTTGACACAGACAGGTGGGGTTTAAATGGCAAATTAACTGCCCATAGATGCCCCCAGAAAGAATCTGTTCATTAAAATAGACTCTCCTAGCCATTGTGATTAATGGTGTTTGGATAAATTTAGTTTTACTGCTTTATAATTCAGAGGGAATTAATAGAAGGGGCTGGTCCACTGCCTCTGGTCAAACTACCTGCGCTGTGTTGTTGGAGTGTGATTGAGAGGGAGTGCAGGGCGAGAGCAGGAGGAGGGAGTCTTCTGTGCATATTTTCCATGTGCACCCACACCCCTCCCTTGGTAGTGCTGAAAGCTCTTTTGTGTGTTTATGAGTGGTGTAAAGGCTACAGTGATACAGCATATACGCAAGTTCTTTGACTGCATGGTCACTAGCAACATTTCCAGGGCAAATTTATGCTTAACTTGATTTCAGAAAGAGAGGGGATTACAAACTGCGATGGAGCCTTACAATTATTTGGAATTTCAGAAAAACACCAGCATTAGCTTCTCCATCCATCCAAATCTTCTGGCCTTGTTATCAGTCACAAAAGCACATGATGATAAAGATTAGCCTCTATTAAAGTGAGGATGCACTAAGAGGCTAAGCACACACTCCGACAGCAATTGAAGACTAAACTGGAACAAGGAGAGAGATGAAAAGATACAATTAACATAATTGCCCCCTTAGCACATGACTGCCACTTATTAAATTAAGTAAATGCCTAAATGAGTAAATGAAATGAGGTGTTAGTTTTCTGGACAGACGAGGACACATAGTAGTCGTAATGCGTGAATCTCACAGCTGTTGGAGCAAATCAAGCACAGTGACCTTTTGCTGAAGTTTCCATCTGTGACTGCTAATGCCACATTGAGCACACTAGAGGTACAAATTGGGTGTCACACTGTTGGAATCCTGAAATATGTCTGAACCTACAGCATGCTTAATCAGGCAAGGACACCGTGCAGCTGAAAACTATGTAGTGCTACTTTCTCTTTGTTTCCTTTTTCATATAAACACCACTAACCAGATAAGGTTAGCCTCACCTATAAATACAATTTTTATTTTTTGGGTAAAGAAACAATCCCAGTAAAAAAAAGTATCTGCGCTGAGCTACATTAAAAGGTGATCCTTATCTGTCAGCCAAAATTGCTTGTATGATATACGAGAGGTTTCCATTTTAATTGATTAAATCCCCACAGCAATATTTCATCTGCACCCTTTGAGGGAGGTGCCGCACATTTTCAAGGCGCCACAAAATGACCTCTTTCAAGGTGAATACTTTGGTTAAATCTTGCGCAACCAGTGCAATGAGAAAATGTGCTTGAAGTTCTGTAATTTTCAACACATTTTCAATCTTCATTTTGTATCATCATCAGAAAATGCCAGAGCATCAACTGCTACATGCTACATCTTCATCTCAGCAATAGGCCTTTTTCACGACAGGCTTTTGACTGTCATAGAAGAAAAAGTACAGGTGTGACTAATAACTTTAAAGTTGACATTGTTTTATTCAAGTGTACCAGTCAGTGTGACAGTGAACCAGCATGCACAAGGACCAGGACCCTGAAACTGAAGCAGCTAAATGGAATTTAGCCATTACTCATTATATCATTTACACCGGTGCTTTTCCTACTGTAAAAAAGGCCTATTTCCCCAAAAGCAGCACTTAAAGCAGTGCTATTTTAAATGCTGTGCACAGCCACACAGGTGTTTTCACTTATTCTAGCTGATTAGACCTCTGCTCAGGTTAATATAGGGCGAAGCTGTTTAAGGGAATAAGTTGATGTCACCAAGCTCTGTGTAATAAGAATAGAAAAGGCCCAACCAGCATTTAAAACAACAACATTTTGTGGCAAAATCATTTAATTCCATTGGGACAGTGACATATAGTACCACGCTACATCACAGTGTCACAATAACTCATAACTTCATGTAAAAACTGTTGGTAGTTCTGACAGAACAATGCAAAGCATACATATGCCCAGATATGACTACCTGAATGCAACCTTTTTTAAACACTTCAGTGATTTAAAAAAGGTACCTATGCAACCATTATCCATCATTAGAACAACTACAGAAAGAAAAACACTCAGTGAATTGTTGGAAAATGAACTTAATTCCAACAAAGTAGACGACAGAAATCAAGTTAAATTAAATATAAACTCTAATCATTGCTGTTACAGATCCTAAGAAGACAGACACCCTGCTGACTGGACCAAATCTCACAAACTCTTCAGCACTATCACAGTTCATCACTCACGTGTCATTACCACTCACTCCATCCACATTTTCTTCTTCTTCATGACCTTATATCCCTTATTGCTAAGCCGCTCTGTCTCTGAATCCATCCAATAATAAACACAAATGGCTTAAATCTAAACTGATGTGTCTGTGGTTTCTGTCAATACACATACACACACACATCCATCACAACACTATAACTAAGCCTGTACTTTTTCAGGATTTCCTCCTACCCGGGGTGAATCCTGTCCAGGAGAGATGGATTTGCAGAAGCCAACAAAGTCATCCACATTCAGCTGTTACTCTGCTCATCTTAGAGAGAAGCATAAACACAGATCTTTCTGTTGTCCATGTCCACCCCACAGTCAATAAGCTTAGATAGGCAAGAGCAGATGTGGATGTTTGGACGTCCTCCACTGCGACTGATATTAATAAAGGAACGACATGAACCTTGGACACTGTCATTAGCATATACTGCTGTTTCTCAGCAGTGTAAATCCATGCAGCCCCAGCAGATTTTATATTTAATGCATCAATTACTGTTTCAAATTACAGTCTTAAAATTACTTCAATAGACTTTACAGCGACACTACAGATGATTGTTGCTGTTTTGTTTCTTGAAACATAAATGTGACGTTCAGATGTGTCACAGTTATACACACTAGCCTTTCTATACGATGCACCAGTCCCCTTCAGTTGTGCATAGCTGCTCACAGTTTACAAGTCAGAAATCTGGAGTTAAGTCTGAAGCCAAGTGAAGGTCAAGTCTGAAACGTAACTTGAGTGCAAAATCAAATCTCCATCCCATGCACTTAGTCTACAAGCTCAAAAATTATACACTGACTGCATGAGGAACTCAATCAATACCAACAATCAGTAAACAACAAATTGCATCAGCTATTTCTTTACAGTAATCCAATGTGTTGCTTTGTCTCCCGACACTCAAGGGAATCCCTCAGGTCTAACAAAAGCAGATGAGACGTCCCTGTTTTCCTCCAGGAAGGTTTGAGTAAGTGTTAAACCATCTGCTCCCCTGGCTGATGGGAAACCCATGGGCCTTGCGGTCTTGGCAGGGAAACCCTGTCTCTGGTTGGCTGGCTGACCCAGAGCTCATTTGTCAATCAGGCGCCTTTTCCCTTAATTAGGAGAAACAGTCCAACAGCTTGGGTTGAGCCTCTGCAGAAACATGAAATTCAGTGGGAAAAGCAAGTTGGTTTACAATTCTCTGCTCCTCCGTCTGTATTCCCTCTCATTTATCTAGCCCCGCACAATACACACATACTGGAAAAATTGACACCTATTTTTTGGCTTTATAACCAAATTGTTTTAGCAGCTTTGAAACAAATGTTGAACAAAAATGACACTGAACCCTTTGATGTTGTATTACATATTTAAACAGCAAAAAAAAAAAAA
>NTHP01000049.1:1531671-1593800 GCA_003416845.1 Oplegnathus fasciatus | reverse complement strand
TTATTATTTTAGGCACCACATTTTGTTTTTGAGGTAAAAGAATGTAGTCAAAAAAATATCTTTTAATATGAGTCTAATACAATGTGAAATATTCATATCCTCAGTGTGGGAATAGCAAAAGACATGTTTGATGTTTCTGATGGACTGTCTGTGAGGGAGTGCCACATGAGATACACAATAGATTTTCTTAATAGTTCACATCTGTGTGATGTTATGGAGCACTTTGGATGTAATTCATGTGCAGTGATGTGGAAATTACCATGGAGTGCATGCACATGTTCCTCTCAAGTCTCGGACAAGCGGAGACATCATTCAGCAGCCTCTCCTCTTGTTAGCTTTAACTAATTATTTAAAGATATAACCTCGAAGATTTTCATTTAAATAAACATCTGTTAAGTCACTGTCTAACGCCGGATGATGCAACACAATGGTGATTGAGCCTATGGCCCACTGATAAAAGCCTGCAGCATTTGCAGTATTACGACCAGGGTGTCGGCAGCGACTTTCCCGGAAAAATCACAAGCGGCGCACAGTTAGACTTTTAACAAGGCTTTTAACGCAACAGACTCGCTCTTCAACTCACCTGTGTGTGAAGCGGCGTACTGTTTTTTCCGGGCTCTGCTAGCGTTGTGAGTAAACGGTTATTATGGTCAAACAAACAAAGAAAAGAATGATGACTACAGATGAGGAAAGTGAAAGTGAAAGTGAAACTTAAGTGAGGTCCAAAAACACACCTGCAATTACTGATTATTGCCGTAGGTGACATGAAAGACAACGAAATGAAAATCTTCAAGATTATGACTTTAATCTATTGGATCAACAATGTTTTTCACTGAAAACACCGAAAAAACAAATACAGGTACAGTACACTTAATTTATTTAGATCCATAGACACAAATTTGATAACTGTAGGTGTGAATGCCTTACCTCACTATGCACATATCACACGCAACCACAAACTAATCTTTCCTGCGATCACACTTACGTACTGTAGAAGTGGTGGAGGTGACAAAGCTATAAAACTGTCAGCAGTATTAAAGGAACAATTGGTGATCCAAATTTAAAGATAAAGTCTCGCCTCCAAAATGTGGAACAGATTGGAACCTGTAGTCACACCAGACAATGACTAAATCAGGAAGTAGGTTTACTGGAATATCAGGATAACTAAGCTGAGTAAAACCTAGAACAGCTATTTTTACTTCCTGGTTTTACTCTGCATAAAAGTTATCAGGGCCCTTGACCTATACATTCAACAGAAAATTCTTATTTGTCATCTAAAAGTCAAACTGTTTAGTCAATTTATATCTTTAAAAAAACAAAACAGATGAGACTTTTAAAGATTTTCTTAACATGGCATTCACTGCAGTGCTCCTAGAGATACAAATGATGGGCTAACATCATGTGAAATTGGATACAATCTGAAGACCATTATTGGACACTAGCAAAAAAATGAACCAATAACTACTTTTAGGCAATGAACTGTGTGTGTGTGCAATATAATTGTGTTATTGTAAGTATTACTGCTCTCATTCCATCAGCAATAGCTTCTTCAGTGGCATCCAGACGTACATTATTAGGCATTGTAGTACATGTAAATCTCTCTCCCTGGAGATCCGAGCGCATTAGATATGGAGCTATCAGTAGCCTTTCCCCCTGACGTTGTTGTTTGCTCTCCTCCAATGATAGCACAATGAAAACACAGGAAGCAGCTTGGAGAGCAATGGGTCTGCGATCGATGCCTCCGTGTCCCGACTATAAGCTAGGTGATGTCTTAACGTCTGCCCTCCTCACTTCTCAACCCCCTCTTTCCCTCCGACAGGCCGTCAAGTCTCCCTCTACCGCTAATGTATCTGAAGGCAGTGTCATCCAGGGCCGCCTCGCAGCAGTCGATAAATACTGGAAATGCTATCCATCTCTGAAACATCACTCCTTCACTTACTGTAAGTGCGCATCACTGTGGGCACCATCCCCACACTGCTGACAGGGAGGAAGACAACACCAGGCCGCCCCGGCTACGACCGAGCATCATCAGATGCGACCACAGACATAGTTTTCACTTCTAAAATTGCAGAGAACAGACTGCGTGTCTGAATTGGGCTCTCGTTTGTAAAATATGAGCCGGTGTTTCAAATCATTCCAGGAGTAAGAAATAACCTACAAAAAGCAGTCCGTATGGTATGATAATATGCAGTTTTCTCCTCATATCTATTGATATTGCAACATCTCTTGGCTTCATTGTTGGTTTTTATTGCTTCTGAGTGACCGACTAATCCATCAGAGGGATCCGCTGCCAAGGAGAACTAATTTAAGTCTTCCAAATTTAAATAAGAGTCCTTCTGGAGTATGTGGATAAACACCAACCGAAGGAGAATTTGAGTCACGCATGATGTCAAGAGCAACACTTCCAAGTGTATTTTATCTGAACAGAGTATTAAATTATTTTGGTACGCCGTGCGTAGCGACTGTAACTCTTTGAACTCTTAACCATTTCATTGACAAGAAAGTTTCATTATGATATAATATATTAGAGATTTTCTCATTCAATAAAAACACTGTCAGAGGTCTGTCATGGATGAGTCTTAATTAACTGATCTGAGATGGAGGTATTGAAGGAAATATATACAAAGCTCCAGGCCTTTCCGAGAGAGCCAGACCAATAAATCAGCCTGGCCAATATATCACTAGATATTAGCTTGTTGCAGATATATTGGTATACACGTATATGTTTGCCAATACTGTAAGTAACAGGAAATTGCAGCACCGAAATGCCAAAGATGTATTTGAGGTCATGTAAAAACAGTGTTTTAATGATGTAGTTTGTCCACCAGAAAGCACTGTCAAATTTGTTTTTCAGTTGTAAAATGTCAATTCTTTAATCACTAAATTTAAGGGAAAGTGTATGTAATGTATATACGTAAAAATTATTATTGGCTGATATGAGTTTGCAAACTCTGAAATATCGATTTCGGCCTCAAAAATGCAGTATCGGCCGGTCCGGCGATTCCTCCAATCCTAAGGATGTGAGAAAAGCACTTTAAAGAGCTAATTTAACAATAATAAATTCATACCATCAGGCTATAAAAGCCTTTTTAACAAGGGCCTCGTATAAAAATAGTGTTTAAACCAACATGATACAGACTTTAATCCAGCAACTTTTAAAAGTAACCCAACATTTTTTTTCTTTAAGTGTATGTTTTCTGCTTACATGTACATTCTCAACTGTGACCAACGATTCTACAGTCTCACTTTTTGCTGCTTTTGATAAGAAGAAGAGCATCAGCAACTGTTCTGGGATTCACTGCTTTGCTTAGAGACTGAGTAATACATACATTTTTCAGCAAGTCTGTGGTAGACATTCGCTGTGAGGAACTTGCATGACTCGTAATATTTCTCAGTAGCACTGACGAGAAAGTAGCTTGGATCAATCTATGATTCACACATCATGATTCACCAGTTCAGAGGTCTTGTTCAAACTCCTCGATACACCTGGCCAGATGTCAATTTCTGTACCTGATTTACAAAAGAACTAACTACACCTATCTATCTATCTCTCATCTAATCCTTAAAACTATCCATCAAATATCTCTTCCTTTTATCTGTGCTCAACACCGTAGGCCAACAAGCGTCACTTGTCTCACAACATGAGAAGGCCTGCAGGCAGCACACGCTAGTAAAATCCACTCTGACTCCATGGAAAAGTGTTGATTTTCTGTAAATAATTGTATTCGGTTGTCTTCTGCTCTCTTGACTCGGGCTACTGGCTGTGAAGACTGGAAACTTGTTGGCAGAAGCATCTCATTAGACTGTTTCCAACTCCAAACCTTCTGCTCGCTCCATACTTTTCACAAGGTTATGAGACATCCATACACTACTGGAATATACAAGAGCAATTACAGCAAGTCTTGGGTTATTGTGATTGTGGAATTTTAGCTAGGCTTGAGCTATAGTGCAGGAAACTATTATGCACATAAAGGTACACGCAACATGGACTTAAAACACGTGGAAGCAGAGTGTGAAGGAAATTTAAAAGCCAAGTCAACCGTATCGGAGCTGCACAGAGAACATATTATTGCTGGTGTGAATTTGGTATTTAGTACTTTGTTAAAGTTTAGAGCAAAAATAATAAAACTACACCCAATGTATTTGAATCCTATACACATATAAACAAATTAATAATGCAATGCAGTGAGGCCTGTTTAAAATTTAAGTACTGAAAGTGTTTTTCATATGCTTGATCATAACTGTTTCTTTTGCACAACTTAGAACTTCATGGCACTAAGTCAGGCAGCTCAATTCTCATTAGAGCTTTCACTTTTTCCCTTTCCTTGACAATAAAACAAGCTCTTGTTATACCACATTTGCCAGGTGACTTCTCAGTATTTCTTCCTTCTTACAAATTTTTATACATTTATTATATTTGTCAATTTAAGAGATTGCTACCTGATCCTTATCTGATCTGACTTCCACTGACAAGAACAATAAATTAGTGCATTTCCCAATAATATTTTGAGTTCGCTGTAGCCTCCACAGCCAGTGTAATTAATGGCGCCACGGGTCCTGCGAGAGTGGGACCAGCTGCGTGTTATGTCTTGTCACCAGTCCCACTCTTTTTGACACCTTCGGCCACGTCCCTCTTTTCCGATGCCAAGAATACTGGGGGAGTACTGCTGGGTCTGAGGACTCTTTGTGCCCACCCTCGGAGAACAAACACTATTAAGACTCAACAACGTGCCCCTTTGCCCATCCCCAGAGTGCAGGCAGTGCCAGCTTCTGTAACTGGAGAACAGCGAGCAAAACAGCTGCTCCCAGTCTATCCTGCATCTGCCACAACTGTGATCTCATGGAACAAAGCGAGAATGCAACCACACGTTTCGACTGGCTGTTCAGTCACACTCCAGCCATTGTCCTCTCACTCTCTCTCTACCTTTCCTTCCTCTGTCCCTCTGTCACACCGATACACACCTAGTTGCATAGCATGGATATTTATCAGTATATTTATTACTTATCAGTCATTGCTCTGCTTTACTTTTTTCTTTGTCCACACGCTTTCTTTTATATATTCAAATTCACTGTATTGTGAGACCTGGAATCCATCATGCCCCCCTTCATACATTTAGCTGTAAAGCAGTGGTGCACCCCAGTTGGTCACCAAGGCCACTGCTGAGTTCTTCCAACTGATTGATGGGGATTTTTGGGTAGCTGCTGTCCTGCAGACAGGTGCTTCAGACAAGAAGGCTGCATCTACCATTGAAACTGTGACAGCCTGCTTACTATCATCAGTTATACTTTTACTGTGACTACACTTTTACTTTTATTAATAAAGGGTAATGCACATTAATAAAGTTAGGGGACTTGCAGTACGCCGATTTTGTTTTGAAAATTGATGCAGCAGAGGCCGAGATGTGACTTTATGTTTCCAGTACAGTATGGGTCAGGCTCCAGAAATGCTGGATCCTTCACTTCCCATAATGCAACAAAAGAAGCTATAGAGTTGACAGGTAAACAATAACTGGTAAACACCAACACCTTTTAAACTCCACGCCCCCAGTTTGTAACTCAGACTTTCTGTTAAAGATTTGTATTTCCTAATCCTAACCTGAGATTATTCAAGTGATGTCACTTTCTCAGACTTGACAAACCTCCTCCAAACATACAGAAGACATGCAACTTTTTTCACAGGCAAAGTAGAACTCCCCGTAAGTGCATTTCTGGTTCAGTTAGAACATTATTACATAAAACTCTAGGGTCTTTAAGTCAACTAATCACCAGTGTTTTCCTTTTTACATCCCATGGCTGAAATCAATTCTACTTGGACAGAGTCCATTTGTTCAGAAAGCATGCAGTAAAAGGGCCACATTTACAGCCATATACTGATCATTAGCAACATTTCTGTGTCTTTAGTTGATCCACTGCCAAATCCAGTTTAATTCCTTTCATTCCATAAATCACTGTTTATACAGATTGGGTCTCTGGGAACTTATAGCCAAAGATTTCTACCTCAAACTGACTCACTCTAATTCTCATTCACAGATTCTTCAATGCTCTCTGACACTTTCTCAATGAGGCGCTGACAGCTGCTTTTGACGGCACACCCGAGCACCGCTCCCTACATGGCCGCATCTTTTTTATTCCACCAGAGAGTGGAACGTATTAAGGAAACCATCCAGTACTCTGACACACATCAAAATTGCAGCACTTCTCTGTATCTCAGAAAAAGAAGTAACACTTTTTCAACACTCACCTGCAGCAAAACAGTCTCCGTATGTGTAAAGGGAGGACCTCCCATGCTCATCACAGCAGAATTATATTAAAACATTTCCAAAAGCTTACTTTCTGACAAGAGGATTAGCAGTCCTTATCCAATGTTACTTGGCTGGAAATCGTTCTTATCTGTTAAAGAACGCAAATTGTATGTTTTTGGTTTGTGCATGAATGTGCTTGTGTTTAGTTCACCTTTAAGATGCAATTATGTGTGTAAAGTTCCCCCCATTCCATCACTGGGCAGTTCGACACAACCAGGCTACTGGCCATTTAGCCAACTACAGCACAAGTTACTCCTGTGTATAAAAAGTCTTGTAAATAGCACCGTGTTACAATGGAGTGTTAATTTCTGCAATCCTCTTAGACACCTGTTTTACTTCCAGTCCTCTCGGCCAATCAAAATGCACGCAATTTCCAGCATGCTCAAAGCTGCAGAATTAATGAGAGGGGACACAGCTGCTTCAGGAGTCGGCCTGGTGGTTAAATTACACATTTCTCATGAAAAGTCCTTGTTCTTTCAACAAATATCTCTTGTACATGTTCTATGCATTAGATACATTTGATTCTGTTCTTAACTCGCCTTCCTGTGAATTAAAAACAGGTACTATAAACCCTACCGCGTACTACTTTTTGATGCTACCACTAGTTACAATGATATTTGTAATTTTATTGATAATCAGGGATGGACTGGCACTTAGGTGAAGTGGGAACCTTCCATTTGGAGCAGCGGGATGATGATGGCCACAGTAATATCAATTAAAAAAACCTAACAACAACAAAATAAGACTGAGAGTCAACAGCTTCATGAGCGGCTCTGTGAGGCTGTATAGGCACAGCAGTGCTTCGAGATGAAAGCTAATGTCAGCATGCCAACATGCCCACAATGACAATGCCAACATGCTGATGTTTAGCATGTTCACGATCTTATTTCACTGTGTTAGCATGCCAACATTTGCTATATGGTTGAATGCACTTAAAGTAAGTCGCCTTGGATAAAAGCGTCAGCTAAATACATGTAATGTAAATCTAATGCGAATTAGCGCTAAACGCAATGTACAGCTGAGGCTGATGTGAATGCCATTTTGCAGGAATTTGGTCATAAACTTAGTATTTGACAAATTACCAACATTGCCATCCCAGGAGCCATGCTGCTAATGTGGCTTAAAAAGCTCAGCGGGGCAGTGGCTCAGGTATTTTTTGTTTTGAATAAAAATGTTTGCTGCTGTTGATTTTTTCCTGCAGAAAACACATTTTTTTTAGCAGAAAAAAACATTCATAAACCACTTCAATCTATGTTTTGCTTCATTTTAACTATTCAAAATAATTTAGCTTCAGTTGTGCCAGAGGTATGATTACTGTTCAGAAACTTAGCCTGTGAAGAACTCTGCTATACTGTAGTCATGTGGTTCCATTAAGACTGTCCATGCACTGACTGGTCTTCAGCCATGGTAAATGTAATATATTTTTGTTTGAAGATACTCAACCACACCGCTGGATTTCTTAGCAATACAATAAAATAAAAACATTACAGATGCAATTAATATTTACTTTTATTTACCAAACCTGACCTATTTACTTGTCTACTGATGATGACTGGTTTACAGAGCACTATTAGTTCTAATCATTCTCGTGTAACCAGACAAACTGCGAGACAAAATACACAGCAGACAATAACAAACAGGGGGGTTAATTTGAGCTTATTTATAGAGACTCCTGCAAACACTGAACCTTGGCTGGCTACTTTTCCTAATATAGCTGACTTCTCCCTCTAGTGCAGTTTAGCTTGATCAGGATAGATGGATGCAGTGTGTTAGTCAGCAGCAGGGAAATGTCCACAACACACAGACTTTACTTACAACAAGCTAATAATGTATAGACTTCTGGGACTGACATTTAAACTGGAAAAACGAAATGGGCAATTCTGCCATTCTCGACCCAACATAACGACGCCACTATGAGCCATTAAATCAGCCACAAATTGGCTTCAGCTTGTATTTACTTCTATAGTTAGATGTGGTGAGGCATGCAGCCAGTGTGGCTGTGTGCCGGTAGGTATGGCAGAGTGTCGGTCCACCAGACAGCCTGTCTAGGAAGGATCAATACAGGATTACGGACAAATCCTTCCATTCAGACCTTGTTTTTAAATGTGCACAATCCTCAAGTGTTAAAGGTTTTCCCTCATGAAGCCAGGTGATTTCAGAACTTTCCAGCTTGCCGGTCAGACAGTCAAATAAATGAAACTTATGCTTCTGTCCATCACATTAAAACTACATAAAACTACAAGGGAGAAAAAAAGACAACTGAATGAAGTGCTTCCTAAGATGCCTTAGTTTTGGATGCATGTGTGTGTGTTCTCAGCTGATCCAGCGGCTGCCATCACCAGGTGTGTCCATGCAGGGAGTGGAAAAGTAAAACAGAGGAACAGAGGAAAGCTGGCCCACGCTTATTATTATTTGACATCACAGTGGATGAGGTTGACTTTGCAGGCTCCAGTGACTTTAAATAACCAAAACAGATGATTGACAGAATGACTGACAGTTACTGAGGTGAACTGGGAGACCATGCTCTGCGCTGCCTGGGGAAAAAAATCCATAAGACCAGCCCACAGTATGGTCTTATATTTTATGTGATACTGGCAGTATTAGAGGGAAGTGATCCTGAGCAAAGAATTCCTGCCTCACTGCCTTGGTGGTTTTTAAATACTCACAAAACAAACGTGGGCATTGTCCTGTGTCTGACTTTTGTTCTGAATCACTATGTCCTGCAGAAATAAAGTGACTTTTGTGACCGCAGCTTTTAATGTGGCTCTGGTCACTGCATTTTCTTCACAAAATAACACAGAAAATGCATGCTATAATACATGCAGCATGTCATCTGTCTTCCAGAAGGAAGTGTTAGCCCCTCCTCCTGAAAACGGGGGGAAATAAAAATGTGAGCAGACCCACACACACTCCATACATCTAAACAAAACACACACACACACACACACACACTTATTATAGACAAAACAGTATTTCTTAATTGACTTCACAGGCTTCTGAAACACAGAAACCTTCTAACCAGATTGCCATGAAGCCAAATTATTGTCTTTACTCAGCTAATTCCAGAGCTTTTCAACTTTGAAAACAACACCGACAAACTATCTACAAGAGGGGAACACACATCTGCCTCATCTGTCAACACATCATAACTGAGCCAATAACAAACTCTGAGCTCAGAGGGAGGTGGCAGAGAGGTCAGCCTGTGACTGTGTATGTGTGTGTCTGAGCAGAAGAAGGGGGGAGAGAGAGGAGAGAATGAGTGTCTATTCGGAGCATGGATCCGCTCTCCAAGTCTACGCTCAGGCTACCCCGACCCCCTGGGAAACCGAAGCCACAGCAGGCAACCTGAAACCCATGATGTCATCCTCAGAGAGCACGGGCTACCGGCAGCCAGTGAGAAAGTGTACAAAACCCAAAGTCAACATCACACAATTACTGGGGTTAATTGTATTTACAGTTGAGCAGCTGTGGTGGATTAGGGGGTTCAACGATAAAGTACGGTACATGTGTAAGGAGAGGCTTCGCCAGGGAGGTTTGAGAGAGGAAAGTTGCCTTGACAAGGATTCTACATTTGACTAAAAATCCCACACTGGCCCTTCTGCGTAATGTTTCGGTTTTGAGTGATAAGGTGGAGCACGGATCCATGTGCCGTGTAGGGCTGAGAGTCAGCAGGTTGTTATTCCAACCTGCAATAAGACTTGGCTTGTGTTTACACTGATAAACTCACCTTCAACCACAATGCTTTAGTGTTTTGTAGGAATGAAAACATGCACATTCTTGGCTTTCTGTGGCGCGTGATTGCCTATCATAAGAAAAGCTTGTTATTCTTAATGCCTACCACATCTATATCTTTTATTTTGCTGTGATGCATTACTGGTTGCCTTGGTAAATAATTCTCTTTTAACATTGCTCGATTCAAAGGGAGATACGAGTTTTTGTTAGGCTACAGAGGAGTGGACTTGGAGGTGGTGGAGATTGACAAGGACATACTGAGTGGACCATGTATCTTGGGTCTGAGCCAATACAGAGCCTCATATTTCAGAAAAGTTTACGTTTATTAGATGCTTTCTAAAATAAATCAGATGATCACATTGATTTATGAGTCTGTGTTGAGGAAAAAAGAACGGGTCTTTTTTCAATATATTTACAGAATGGCCATCCATCTTATTCCTCTTTCAGTCAGTGGTCAATGTATCTGTTATGACATCATCACTGAGCTATATTTAGTATAACTGAGAATTTTCTCAAGGTGAAAAAGTCCGTGCAAAATACAGAGAAGAACAAATCAAAATTTTACCTCTTCATGCTGAGAGGTAGTGATAAATGGCACTAAATGAGGAAACAATGTGATCTGAGGTAAAGCACTGGCAGCCAGACTACCAGCATTTTGTGTGTGTCAGGAGAGAGAGAGAGAGAGAGAGAGAGAGAGAGAGAGAGAGAGAGAGAGGACAGGAGGTCAGACATGTCATCACATGCTATCCATGATGGATGGCCATTTCCTCCCACTCTACAGGTTCTTATAGAGGACTTCTGTTCCTGTTCAGCTTTATCTTAGTGCTGGGGTACAGGGCTGATACAAGGTTTAGAGATCACCCAACACAGAGGCATGAACCCTGGATCCTTAAAACCTCTAAGACTCTATATTCCTATCAGCTCCAGGGGTGCTACACCACAGGTATCAGCAATTTACAACAATGCTGTGCTGCAACTGGCTGCTTTGCAATTCTTTTCATGCAGCTACTTGGGCATTCCTGCTGCCGTAGCCTTAACTTTCATTTAGTTCGCCAATGGTAAAATCAGCAGAGTGACTATTCTCTTGTTTCTTTGACAACTGCTCTATGTCTGCCACTACTCCAGAGTGATATTCAAGTCTTTAGTAACTCACTCCTGTATACTTATATTATATACTTATACTATATTATATATAAAAAGCATTCATGATCATTCTTGGGCTACAGGAACATTTTATCTACAGTGAGGTCACTATGGCTTTGGTGTTGCTTGCCTTGCTATTGGTTGCTTTGAATATGTTTTTTTCCACTATTGCATCTCTCTAAACGAATGTTTTAACTAAAAGCCTAAGAGTGAAATATCAAACAGGTAACAAAGGTATCAAACAGCAGCCAAAGCAGAGCAATCCTGACAGGACAACCTAAAATGAGCTTTGAAATTTAATCATGTGACCCTGCATTCTCTCTTAACACATGTTCTTCATTAATGCGAGGATGCTGCAAGAGGAATGTTTTGGACGTTGACTACTTTGTAAACTGTTTTGGGCTGACTGAGAACTGGGTTAAGTGTCACTGAATGTCAGGACGATCTTCTACAGTACGTTTATCATCTTTTAGCGGATGCTAATCAGCAGTTTTGACTTTCTTATGATCCGCTGAGCTTCTTTTGAAGGCTCTGTGTGAAAGAATGTAAACAGTCATAGCAAGCAATTATAGTCTCATTATGGTTTATGTTTGTTTATGGCAGTCATCTGTGGCTCTTGGCCTTCAAGATGAAGTCATACTTGTTCATTTGTTCTTTGTGTATCACAGCAGGAAATTGTGCACTTGCATTTGACTGACAATTGACCACTGGAGGCAATTTTACAGTTGCCTAAATTACAAAGCACGTTCACACTCAACTGCGTAGATGATAAATTGTGTGCACTTGTGTCACACTTAACCCGTTCTTTGGTCTAAGATGAGTGTGTCATGTTTTTCTCTTCACACAGCGCATTAACCCGCACCCGCCCTGGACAGCCCTGCGATCAAAGCCTGCCAAATTCCTTGGTGATGATTCCCCTTTTGGGTCCAATGTCAGGATCAGAGACTGGAGCAGGGAGACAGCATACTCAGTCAAACAAGCCACATAACATTAATTTTCCATGCCAGATCTATTGCAGAGGCACACATGCATCCTTGTGCATGCACACAATGACCAAGACGAGGCACAGAGACAGCTGTCCTGTCACCCTGTGTCTAATATAGACAGACAGCGGGTGAAGAAACGATTGGACGCAGTGAGACATCCATTCAACTCACGGGGGGTTGAGAACATCAGGATGATGATGAACTCCGTTTGTACTGTGTCCACAGTATTAACTCGTGTCTGTGGACGAGAGAAATACAGCCTGCTTGGGTTTCTGCTGCAACATATCAACTGAAACAATAGATCCAGAACAGCTCAAGAACTGTATCTTCAAAGTCTTCCCAAAAGTATAATTTATGATTATAAAGACAGACGGTGGTTGCATTTTCATACACACCAATAAATTAAATTATAACATGATTTGAGAAACACTTTGATAGTTTGATAATACACGTATTTGCTTTCTTGTCGAGAGTTAGATGAGAAAATCAGTACCACTTTCATGTCTGTATGCTAAATATGAAGGTACAGCCAATTCGACAATTGGCTTAGCTTAGCATAAAGACTGGACGCAGGGGGAAACAGCTAGCCTGGCTCAGTCCAGGCAACCATCAGAGAGTCCAGGAAGTCTCTTAACACGAGATATGATGTGTTCATTTTTTAGTTTTAGAGGTGTCAGTAGGTAGATTCTTTAACTTTGGACAGAGCCAGGCAAGCTATTTCCCCCTGCTTCCAGTCTTTATGCTAAGCTAAGCTAATCGTTTAATCATGATGTTTGCACAGAGATATCCATGAGGGTATACCACAATATGTTTGTGACAGAAAGATCTGGGTTGGGGTCAAATACCAAAAGGACAATATATTCTAATAGTTCTAATGTATTGTGGAGGGGTACCTCTGCCATTAATGCTCTGTGGCATGGAAACAGGATTATCAATCAAAGCAAGCCTTCTAAATATCTCGTAATATTAATGAAGTGTCAAAGGAGGCTGAAAATATTCAGTACAAGAAAGGCAGAAAACGGAAGAAAATAAAATCGGACAACTACCTTCAAAACCTAACCCATAACCCTGAGAGGTCTCCACCACCGGGTTGAGAGACTAAAGAAAATGAACAACATTCTGGTATCTCAACTGTTCCTTCCTCTTCTCTTTCCCAGATACATGCACTTGATAGGCTTCACATGTAGTACACTTGACACACACACACACACACATTGAGTGTGTCATTCCAGACATGTTTACACAGACGAAGTTAGATCTCAGAGTAGAAACCCTGGGGGCTTTGTCTTTGCCAGGGGATCCCCCAACCCCCTCCTTCTATTCCTACATCCCTCGATCCCTCCATGTCCTTCTGAACCCTAGTGAAGGTTCAATTTTAAGGACTAAACTCCTGCTCGGCCCCTCAGGACTGTCTGTCTCCCTTTGCTCTGTTTTGCTTGGTTTAGGCCAATTTACTGCCTGTAGTTATACTGTTACCAGTAGACTGTCAAGCCACCATGAGAATATTCCCACAACACACTCACATAGGTGGTTTTCATGATCCGCAGCTTACACCGACACTGAAACCTAATAAAACAACACTGAGGAGGACCTATATGAACGCTGCCAACAGGCCTTATTGACAAGTGAAGACCATTAGCTTAACTCTGTTGTTGATGTTGGTTTGATGTGATGCCTCATCATCAGTCAGTCTTGAATGCTTTGGATGAGTCCCAACCAAACCTGACTCAAGAAGCTGTAGTCAGGTCTGGGAACACAGCCGCCACCGGCCCGTCCACGCACAGACAGCGGCCAAAAATCTCCGCCTCGTCTCTGTCCGAGCCTGTCAGCGAGACTGAGGGCCTCCTGTCTGTGATTGACGACCGGGGTTCTGCATATTTCTGAAGCTGACACGTGTTGGCTCTGCTGGCTGGGAGTCGTCTCTGTTGTGTTTAGTTAACATTATTCTTATTATTTCTCTGACCAACCCAGCTGTTGAGTGCATGTATGTGAGCGCGTGTGCACATGTGCGCACACAGGGAGGGGTTTTTCCATGCCCTCAGTTGTCCAGGTATGTGTAATGAAATCTTGGGTTCTGTTTTGAAAACCCTCGGAGTTCCAGTCATTTTCACATTTGAGGTTTTTCTCTCAGCTCCCTTCCTCTCCCCTTCCCTCTCACCCACGTGTACTTCCATGGAACAGTCCACCCAAGGTTACTTACTGCTTAATTTGCAGCACTTTCCAAAAGTAAAATAAACAAGGGTTTTAAAAGGTGGGGAACACCCACCATCTTGACCACTTTGTGTCCAGAAGCAGAAAACAGTTCTTAGTTGTAGAAAAAATGTGTGTGTGTGTGTCTGTATGTGTGTTTAAATCAAGCATTTTCAGCTCGAGCTTGAATCAGGAAACCAATAAAGCCACAAGATGTTGGCACTTGAGACAAAAGCTGCTTATCTTCCAATTTCTCGCCAGTGAGAGTCTTGCACTCAGAGTATTAATTAAACTTGATCTTTACGAAAAGTACAAGAGAACTACTGTTGTGCTGCCACGTTACACAGGTGGAGGAAAGGAGGAGCAGCTGTTCACCAACACAAACGCGAGCACTATCATAAAAACACACACACGCACACACCTCGTAAAACTTTAGGGAGTGAGCACGAACTCCAAAACAGAGACGTGCTTGTGATAAAGGGCCGCGGTTGACTTGAGATGCAGATTAAATATTGTTGACATAATTCATGTGAACATAATGTTTCTCAAACACGAACGCCAAGTTATCTGAAGTATTACTTGTAGGCTAGTCACTCAATTTAACAGCTACTCATTTAGCTTTTTTCCTCACATTGAAATGACAGTGAATATTCATCACCCTCCATATGCTGTTCCAGCATATGATGATGTGATTGAGGTGTGTTGACAAGCAGAGGAAGGAGCTGGAGCAGCACTCAGTCAGACAGACAGAGATGAGCTAAACCGGCAATGAACACTCCAGTCTTTATCTCTTGTGTTAGTCTGACACTCCTCCAGTACTGATTAAAAGGATGGACAGAAAAAGATGCAGCATGTCCATGTATCTGCAATCTAATTTATTACAAATATGGGCTTCATCCAAGCAGCTGTATTAATGAATACACTGTAAATATTTCCGAAAAAATCCAATAAATAACCTGAAGTATGTACATAAATTGTGTTAAGCTACTTTAAAGCTTCCTGGCAGGAGCTGAGAATCCACTTGGTTGCCAGATATGAAGGCAAATGTATGCAGCTGACCACCAATTTCAGCTACAAATGATACACACTTCATACACAAGACAGTTTGTTAATTTCTCTACCGACTGGTCTCAGTCTCGTGTGCGCACTCAACCTCACATACACGGTCAGTCAAAGAGCACAGACAGGGTAAATTTTCCAGATTATGCATTTTCAATGCTCTGTGAACAGATGTGGTTAACTGCATTTGGCTGCAGGAATGAAACCGACTGAGCCTTCCTGAAACATACGTGTAGCAAAAAGGCCAAAGCAAATACAAGATTCAACCAGAGGATTCTATAAACCAAGAAAGCATTTCATCCACTGAAACCATCTTGTGATCCTTAAATCCTAATCTGTGTATTCTGGCGTGCCGACATGCACTCGTACGTGGCCACTCATGTGTGACTGCAGCCCCACGTGTGGAGCTACGTAGTGGTAATTAACAGCTGTGTCTGCTCTTGAACACCTGCAATAACAACCCAGGCCGTAGCAGGTTAGCTAGTTGCAACTCTCTCTCTCTTTCTTTTTATTGTAATCTGATCCAACCATTCCTCCTCTACGTAAAGCTCTCAGAGCCACCTAAGAGGCCAGACTTGGAAAGACAAGGAGAGAGGCCGGTCTCCTCTTGGCTGGACAGAACCGCGACTAAAGATGAAGGACAAATGAGTGACTGGTGTGGCTAACTCGTTTTCCCCCTGAAAGTTGATTTGAAAAGCAGAAAAATCCTCCACATGTCTGCATCAAGTCTTTGAAGGCAGCAGTTTGAACAGTAATGTCACACACTTATTTGCAGAGTTGCCAAAAGGGCTGGGTGACATGGCTGAAATCAAGATGACGACATTAACAACAATGTTTTTACGGTATATATATATATATATATATATATATATATATATATATACATACATACACACAATATGGCAAACATATGCAAAGTCATGTATGAAATACTATAGTGCTACAGTACTGACCAAGGCTTTAAAAGCAGTCAATCAAGCTGCTGAAAGTATTGTTTTCCCACATGGTCAATTGAGGCCAGACTCAAAACAACATTAACTAATTTATTCAAGGAAGTCTGCAACCTTTCATCAGGCCTCGCTACCACAAACAAAGCGCACAATTGAAGTAACTTAATCACAATTACATACACTGCTACCAAGGTGGGTCACATTAGGCTAAATAACAGTAATTACAGCTATAAAACAGGTTTAACACATCTGCCCTTTGATATTTTCAAAGTAACACGAGACACGTAATAGAGCTCCAAAGAGGACAAATGATCTCTGCCCAAACAGCAGGAGAACAGGCCAAAAAGAAACAAACAAAAAAAAAAAAACATTTAAAAATGTCACTGGGGAAAGTCTGGAAAATCATGACAACTCGTGCCAAAACGCAAACAGCTTCAACAAAGAACAGCAGCTGTCACAAGTTAAAACTGGCCACCAGGGATATGACAGATGTATACACAGCAAATAGGGGTTGACAACTACTGCAAACTGACATTCAACCTACAGTAACATGACTCACCTTTTGTTTGCTATAGTAATTTAGTTAATCCAATGTTAAAGTCCTTTTGAAGCGCTGACATGAGTTTGTCACCTGTCACCTGTTTTGGCTGGTTCCCTAATCCTGCAACCGATGCCAAAACCTGACAGGGATTGCAATGTGATGTAGTATTGTGTGTGAGAGAGAGTGAGTGTGTGTAGCTTGTTTCCAGATAAAGCAGTGTTCCATTGGGAGCCAAACATTACAATAGAACCTGAAAATACACTCACTTGAACATGTGATTTCTCAAAAACACCGCATAGACAATATCTTAGCAAGACAGCCAGCTGTTCCTGTTATTATCAGGCTATCAGGTTTAGGGTAAGGTATGTTTTTAATGCTCCGCACACAGCGCACTCCATTCTGTCCTGCTTGTTCCAGGATGTGACCGTGTCTTCAATTAACGGATTAGCATTTGATAAGAGATGTCACTCCGAGGGCAGACTCACCTGATATGATCTATGCAAACCCAGCTCCTTCTGTATCGTCACTGCAGCATCCTCCTCATCCTCCTCTGTCCCCCGGTTTAAAATGCAAAGCTCTGATGTCAGCACATTTCCCTGCAGACGGCCTCACAGGTATGACTCCAAATGCCCTCCGCCCTCTCCCGAATCTACGGGGGAAAAAAAAGGGCACATGTGAAACCTATTTCGCAATCTGTCATCAGAAGCACAGGGCTGAGCAATGGGAAAAACATGAACAAGACAGAAATTGATTTCATCTGTTTCTTCATCTCCTCTCACAGTCTGAGTGGCACTCGCTGTCATTTGCTATTTAGCGGACAAGCATGATGTTCAATTGTGGAATCAGGGCACGGTGCAGAATAAAGTCTGCAGTGGAACAGACGTGCGAGAATTCAGAACAAAAGATCAAACTGTCAAGGGAGATGTTGATGTGTTTGGAGCGCGGTGAGACACAGAACCCCTTCTTCTTCATGCAGATATAATGGACTTATGAACTTTAAAATCTCAGAAAGGAAAGCAAGTGTCATGAAACATACTCCAGCAACCGTGAGCCAAGATTATATCAGCAAAATAACACACTGAGTCACAGCTGGGTACGGTGCTGAACTAACACAGCGAAAAAGTGTTGAATCTCAGACTTTCCCTTTCGGATGAAACAGGTGACTTATACTGTGATTCTGGGTGGTCTTGCTGACCTGTCTTTTTTTAATAAACCACTAAGTTGGAGCACAATTATGTGCTGACATCCTGCCTGCTAACTTCCTCTTCAGGCACGTGTGTGTATGTGAGAGTGAGAGAGACTGTGCTCACTGTAATATTTGCTATGTGAACATACTGTAGTTCTTGTAACATAAAAAAAAAAATGAATCAATGACTTTCAAATGCAGTAATAATATTACTACATTCTTTTGTTTTCTGTCTATCTTTTATTTTTCACACTCAAAGACCCACACACTGACTCACACACAGCTGTCTTTTATTTGCCAGGATCCAGCCGCAGATGGTGATACAGTGTGAACTTTAACACACGGATTCTTGACATTCTTTACGGGTGTGAGTTACTCTCCAACTCAAACCGATGCTTGGCTTCGGCCCTCTTTACTCTCCTGCCAGCAGGTCGCTGTCACAGAGGGAGTCCGAGCAAGCCTCTCCCACACATACAGGCTACTATTGTCCTCTCTAGGTACAGTAACTCTATTCTCTCTCCATTTCACGGCCCTGCGTGGGTTTCGGCTCCCGACTGCACACCAAGCATCTACGCTGGAGCTGTGTCAGCATATTTTGCTGTTTATGATGGGTCCTGTAGTGACAAGTTCACTGCTTAATGTAAAAGGAATGCTAATTAAACGATGCAGCACGCCTGCTCACTGTCGAAATCAAGGGGCAAAAATATACAGTGTATCTGTGAACTCGTCAGAGACTAACAATGGTCCTTTGTGCTGCAATGCACAACATTTTGTTATATTTCCCAAAAGTAAAAAGCTGAAATAACATTTCTATGCAGAAACATGTCCAAATCTGTTGCATAAATAAGTAAAATATATAAAATGATAAAATAATATCATTGTTGGACATAAATAAAAATGTTTCATCTTTCATACACCTGAGCAGACATTCACAAGCCCTGCACTGCTATGGTAAATTACTCAGGTGAAATTAAAGCTTCTGAGAGTTTCTAAAATTTACTACACTCTATCAGATGTTGATCTCATTCATTTCCGGCACTCCAGTCGGTAGACGGAGCCTGTGTCTAGCCTGATACTTCAGTGGAGAAAACAGGATTCTATTATAGTCCGCGTGGTTTATTTTACATAGCCATCCACATGCTCTGCAGAAAGTCAATTAGCTTGCCACTTTGGAGGCAAATTGCTGCAGAGACGGCATTACAGTCTGAAAACACACAAACACACACACACACATGATCAGCCCTGCCAAATACTACATCTGCTGCAGGAGAATCAACACTCAGCATAGCTTGATCAATACAGCTTTTAGCTTTGGATTTCACTTTCTTCACAATATTATCGGTTTGGAACATCAAGTGAAGCCGCTCGAAAATACATTTGAGAGTTAACATTGAACATTCATCAATATGTCTCAGAAAAACAACAGATTCAGTCAAACAGATACAAGAGCACCTAAGAGCTCGACTCACCATCCACGCATAGGACATCAGACAGCATCCTGTCACTTTACCCAGCCAGAGCTCCAGCACTTGTCTCTCTCTCTGGAAGAAAAAAAGTGGAGTTATTAGAAGGAGCTCATATGTCTGCCATCTATAACTGAAAGGACTGAGACTAAATTTCAAGCTCAGGTCATTTCCCCACTTTGACTTTCACCCAATCATGCAAAGTACCCCTTATCCTCTTCTGTTCTTCGATCTTCAATCATCCCCCACTCATCCTGTACCCTTTTCTCCGTCTTTTTTTCTCTCTCTCTCTCTCTCGCTCTAATAACAGGATGTCGGCTTTCTCTCACATGGTCGCTGACCTTCCAGGCAAAGAGCGGAGCAGCTCGCAGCTTTAAGTAATTCCTGTTGCCTGCATTTGTCTCTCATCAGCGACTACAGATGAAACAGTGAGCGGGGCATCTGTGATTAGCTCTGGTCGCTGTATTAATTGCCCAAGAGCTGGTGGAGCCCACAGGTAGGAAGAAGATTATTCCTAAGTGGAACAAGATCAGCTGCATTTCGCCCATACTTCCTAGCAGATGGGAACCAGAGGCGGCATAATACTCTCTGTGATCATAATGACAGTTTATCTTAATCTTGAAATTCAAAATGAAGTTAGACTTCTGAGTTAAATTTAAGAACTTTGGGGTCGTACAGTCTTTCTATCTTTCTGGAGAGGGATGAAGCTCTCTAGAACAAATGCAAGCACAGGCCTGCATCACAGGCATCATCTGTGTTGACAGTGTTGTTGTTACAAAGACGAAACGGCTGTGTGACTGTGTCTTTTCTTCGGTATGTATGGGTGTGCATGGGAGACACAGTATAGAGTGTTGGTGTGTGGGAAGAACAGCACCCACTGGCAGAAATCAGTGAGCGAATGACAGACGGAAAAGCCATACCTGTGGAAAGCCGTGACACGAGATGCTCCTCTATCAGTGTGTGTGTGTGCGTGAGGAGGAGGAGAAACTAAAGGACATCATGAAAAAATATAATGTCCTGGCAGCTGGAAAAGACATTGAAGTCTATCTGGGACTGAACCTCTGACAGTTTGTCTCTTGATATGCTGAAGTTCCACCATTTTTTCTGTCTGACAGTCACTGTGCTCATATTACATGACAGACTGCTTCAAGCTGGAGTGTGAGGTGATACACTCGAAACTTTAGTGTTACTTTTCTTCCGCTGAGAAACCTCCTGCAGCCTCTGCAAACCTGAGCGCTCCTCAGTATCTGACATCTTTCAAACTTCCAGGCAAACTTCCTTCTCCCCCCTCCCGCATACTTGGTCATTACCTGTCTGGTCCTCAAATACTGCTCCTATTGAGCTTGTTAATATGCACCAAATATCTCTGCTCTGATTGGCTGGACTCATTTCCTGTAATTATAAAAGGGAGGAAACTGGGGTGAGGGGTCGCAGCTTGCTAAGTTTAGCCCTGTGGACAAACCCAGACTCAGTAGGCCAGTATCTACCTAGATCATGAGTGTGTGTTTGTGTGTTTAAGTGCATCAGAGCGAGAATGACTGAGTGTATGTGTCTGTGTGTAGGTGCTTGTGTGTGCAAATGGGCAGCAGTTTCTAAGAGGAGCTGGTGTCTCTCTGTAAAAGATGTCTTCATTTCAACATATTCGTGATGCTCCAGGTAAAACGAATGAATTCACCAAATTAAGAATTAAACAAATTCTCCGAACTTAACAGATGTATACTCAGCGATGTAGATGGTATTCACAATTATTATTGAATACCTTGTCTGTTCTGATTTCTTGTTTAACAACAGGGTACCAAATACTTAAAAATCCAATAATCCTATAATCCAATAAGTAATATATATACTTATGGGGCTGCTGTATGCATAATTATCTTATGTCAGTTAGACAGTGAGAATTTCATTATTGTCCTGCAGCCATATTTTCAAAAGTGTGATGTCTCATCATCCATTACTTTTCCATTTGTGGTGGTTTCAATCCACCACGGATAAAAGTCCATTAATCAGTCCACAAGTGCACACACAGAAATTCTCCCTCATAGGCTGTTGTTTGGTTTCAGATTTAAAATTTTCTGGATTACTATAAATCAACATTACACCACATACAGAGCTATGTAAGGACTCCATCCCACCATAACTGGGCCTAACAAGACGAATGTTGGTACATTTCACACACACACACACACACACACAAAGCGCTGCCTTGCCATGCACCCTGGCTTGACATGCCATCCCCATCGTGTAAGCCTAATGACGGGCGTTACTCCTGCCTGGGGCAGAGCCAGGGCAAGAACTGGGTGGTGGGTGGTGGTTCGATCGCTCTCTGCATTTGATATTACCACAAAACACACAGACCTGCACAAGGTGCAGCAGGTCGTGCACGGCTCCCTCTGGGCCCTGAGATGCTGATGTAAACATCAGCATCTCAGTGCTGGCACAGATGTCAGCTCTGGTTCACCGACGCTCAATGATCAACTGCAGAGCACAGAGAGGCATTGTGTCATGCACTCAATAGTCAAATATTGTCATTGACGCCATGCCACCATACACGGACTGGCAATGGAGTCTTTAGCTCGCTGCCAGACATTAACATACACAGTGGCTATTCCTTTTTTACCTGCATTGTATGTATTTAACTGTATCTGAACCCTTATTGACAACATCATTTTATTAAGCTGAGGTTTAAAGTTCAATCTTGGACCTTGGACGCAGAAGTTCAGAACCCAGTCTCACTCAAAGGTCCATTTAGTAGATTTCGATCATATCAAATGAGCTTCATCAGCAGATGGAGTTTGCCCAGTTTGTCATGGAACTGACAATTCAACCTTTAAGTTGACATGGATGAGAAGTCTTTGAAGTACTCAGAAAAAGGGAAATTTGAACATCTACAGCTCCATGACAACTGCATCTGGTGATGAAGATGATGTGATATGATCGAAAGCTCCACAACAGCTACTAAATGGACCTTGAGGTATAAATGCATCATAGTCATAACAAGGTACCAAGAACTCAGCAACATATTTTCATTTTACCTGGACAGACCTCCATTACTCAATGTCAATTATTCAAAACGACAATAAACTCAACTGCATCTTATCTTAATGCAATTTAGAAGCAATATTCAGACGTTAAGGTGTACTGAGCGGCGATCAAGGCATCAATTACTGATAAGCATCATCATCACAGACTCCAGCAATAACACTGTCGGGGGTCCCGCTGATCGCCCGCAGCTGCTGCCAGCATCAAACTCAGCGCAGGCAGCAAAATAAGCACTTCAGTTGGATTATAATGAACAGCAGCAAAACAAATTACGGACCCCTCTGGTTTGAGTGAGGAACGCTCGATAAACACAACCGGACGACTACTGCTGCAGCTCAAACTGCGCTCCCAAACACACAATACGGAGGTTTTCTTTTTTTTAAAGGCAAAGTATCCTTACCGTCTCCTTTTCGCTTTAAAAGCAGCTCGACAAGATCCCACTTAGTCTCGATTTGAACTCCGCTGTGGTCTCTTTTAATCGCATGTGTGCCTCTTTTCTTGCAGCAGAGTTTTCCAAGTGTACCACGCGTTATTTGAGGCTGGTTAAATCTGGGCTCGTCCGTGCGCACAGCTCCCACCTCCGACGTCTTGGAGAAGTGCACATCAGTGCGCTCGGCTCACCTGTTAATCTAGGTCCATTTCCCTCCAATAACACTGCATAATAACTCAAGACACTCAACAGGGAATATCTGTTTCCTGCTGTCTGTCTTTCCTAAATAATGTGACTGTTTATAACCAGAATTGTTATCATACAAGAAAGAATGCACCAAGTGTCTGTGCCCGGTGGGTGTTGTTTCTCCTATCCCTATGGAGATGTGTACTTTTCCCTCTTGCTGCAGGTAAAGTGTATATGGCAGCTCATGCTGGTGCCTGTCTGCCTGCCTGTTAAACTTCTCTGGATAATTACTGTCACAACAACTGATTTATAATACATGATGCATCAGTTCTTTTCTATGCATTGACAAAGGCAGAAAATGTGCACGTGCACAAAACATAAACGAGGTATTTGCAGGAGGCAGGGTTGCTTCTTAATGTTTCAGTCCAGTGTCAGCCACAAAGAAGAGGATAGGATGGTGTTAAACAAAGCTATATGACATACTCAAGAGCTCTGATTATGGTATTCAAAGTTTAACCCTTTTATTTGAAATGAAAGTTAGAGGAGAAGTGCTTATTTGTGCACAGTGTCCGGTGAGAAATTCACTGCACAAGTACATACATGGTTGGTTTTTTTTTCTATTCAAAGAAGTTGTGCAAGACAAAAGAAAACTGAAATATATATTAACATTGTTTTGTGTTAATTGAACAAATTGCATTAAACATCACAAAAACATCATCAGTGAGAACAAATACATGACAAAGTCCTGATGGGTAGAACATGACCTAAAACACTGCCAAAGTGGAGGGTTCACTTCCTCAATGTTTAAAAAAAACAATGAAAAAGACATGAGCACAGAATGCATCACCACAGAATTCAAATTATGTGTATGTTAATACCAGGAACTAGTTGAATGAAGTACAGTTTCATGTGGGTTTTCACGGGAAGCATGCTCATGAACCATTTTGCCACAAAATATACATAAACAACAGAACACACTATCTATTATGGAGTTCTCTCTGTAATGACCAGACTGAATTTTATCTTTGTATATAATCTGTATGCATTAAGAATGAAACTGGACCTGCACAGTGTCTAATTTACACACTGCTGTACACATTACTTTTTTGTGTTTTCATTTACTGGGAATGGTTACATACCACATTACTTTAAAGCAATAAAAAAATAATAATATAATATTTAAAACTTCCCATTTTTATTGTGAAGGCCAGATGCCCATAAGTCTTTTTGTTGCCAGGATGCATGTTGACTGAGCAGTCCTTGCTTACAAATAAATATTTTTTTCCCCTTGACGTTAAATAATCATAATTTCTAAACCTTTCACTCGCTAATACTAATAGCATATCTTTCCACATCACTATTTTTTCCTAATACTGAATGTGACCCCCGAGGGGCTCAGTAGGTGATTGCAGTAAACTATCCTATAATGTGTGAAACAAAAAATGCCCCTCAAGGTCTCAGCACACCTCCAGCACAAATACAAAGCTCAGCACAAACACACGTGTGTTAAAAATCCACTTACACTGAGCAGGGGGCCACTGTTCGCCCCCTGCCAGTTGGAATGTACTCTTGCATATTCTGATCTATACAACTGATAACTATATTAGAGCAAAACTAAAGCTTACAGCGGAACCTCTGACCCAATGTTATTCTAACAGAATACACAAACAGATAAAGCAGATCACTTTTAATTCTGAAAATATTTAACATCTGACTGAAATCTAAATCGCTGTAAACTGACACCGTTGCCCTATCCCATCCATATTCATGGGGCAGGTCAGATGTTGACAGTGTGGGCATGTTTCTTGCACAAAGCCTTGTCTTTTTTGGAGAAGAATGGCTGACCTTCCAGGCTAGTAGAGCAGACCTGTGGAGAGAGCCAAAACATACAGAGCAGTGTTGTTACTCACACAATCATTCTCCACATTTTCTTATTTTTAAATCTAACAGTTGTTGTTCCTGCAAGTGAAACTGTCTCCTGGACCTACCGCACACACAAAGCAGGTGTCATGCCAGGTGAACCCTAGAGCCTCCAGGAACTTGTCTCCCGCCTCGATGGGGAAGTCACAGCCGTGGCAGTTGGTCCCAAACAGGTTGTAGTAGTCTGAGTGAATAGTGCATCGACAAATGTTATTCCGTTTGCACACATGGTTTTCTTTACAGCATCTAATTTAGTGATGTGAGCTTCCTACTGTACCTTGTTCACAGTATGGCTGTCCATCCTCCATGTGAAACATGTTGCCTTTGATTGGCTGTTGGCAGGCGGCACAGACGAAACAGGACACATGCCAGGTCTGTTTCAGGGCATTCATGACTTCCTGCAGAGAAAATAGAAGAAATAAATGGGGAACAGCTTGTTGAAGTTAATATTACTATATAGTCCTCGCATGATCCATCAAATAATTCAAGGAGAGTTTTTGTAAATTAAACAAAGTGTTTAAATTTTTAAGATTATATTGTTATTGTGTGTGTGTATTCTGTGTGGAGTTTGCATGTTCTCCCTGTGTCTGCGTGGGTTTTCTTCGGGCACTCCGGCTTCCTCCCACAGTCCAAAGACATGCAGGTTAGGTTAACTGATGACTCTACAATTGCCCGTAGGTGTGAATGTGAGCTGAGTCTCTATATGTCGGCCCTGTGATTGACTGGCGGCCTGTCCAGGGTGTGCCCTGCCTCTCGCCCAATGCCAGCTGGGATTGGCTTAGCCCCCCGCGACCCTCTAAGGATAAGCGGTATCGATAATGGAATGGAATATTGTTATTATGTATAATCCTTTAGATGTATTTGGATTTTGTGACACCCTCAGTAATAAAAAAGTAATAATTTCCCTGTCATCACTTTGCATCAGTGACAGCACTACTTTAATGCTACTGAACTGACAGCAGCTGCTGCATCCCAAACAAACAATCCTCATTTGTTGTATGCAATTTAAAACTGGAATAGACAACAGTGGTAGGTAAAGTTAAAGTAAATATAGCCAAAGCCTATATATATAAGAAACAATACTATAATGATATTACAGGAAGAGTAGCATTTACATTCCAGTTCTTGTTAACATATCCAGACCTCAGATAATGTAAATGTGTTGCATTTGATTTAATTATCATCATCATTCAGTTTATAATCACTACAACGGATTAAGCAGCCAGCCTCTGCTTTATTTCTTTAAGTGATGAAAAACAGTGCATGATGTTTATGGCATAAGTAAAGAAAGCGTTTTCAGTACAAGTAGACTAAGGCAGAGAGCAATATTGCTTCAGCTTTGTAACTCACCCCCAGAATCTTCTGGTGGCAGCGGGCGCAGGTGGGAGCAAAGAACTGCTCGTAGCAACGTGTGCAGTACACCTGGCCCTTCTCCTCCACAAATCCACCCTCTGCCAGGGAGGAGTGGCAGTGAGCACAATTGAATTCCTCGGGGTGCCATGACATGCCCATGGCCACTAGGAAAGGGCCCCTGATGAGAATAAGCAAGGGACAGAGAATTTGAGGAAAATGATTGAAACATTTAAAAAAAAAGTCCAGCTACTAAGGTTTGTAAGTTTTAGACAAAATTTGGCACAGTATAAGAACACTGAAACATTTTTTTTATTCTAACTGCAGTTTTTCTGATTTTATTTACCTGATGACATTGTTGCACTTGCAGCACATTGGGGTGCGTGTGCCGGCTGGGATGTGCTCAGCCCGCTGCACCAGAGAGTTGAGGTCCTGTGGATGTGGCTGTGGAGCGGGGCGGTCTAGACCTTTGGGAGCAGGGTTGGCAACTTTGCCAAATGAAGGAGCTGCTCCACCCTTAGGAAAACCTAAACCAGCAGGGAAAATAATGGATCAGTGTGCAAATGGACAAATAGCTGGCCTGCATTTGAGTACTAGATAAAGTATTAGGCAAAATTGACTTTCCAATTTTTAAATGAATAAACAAGCAAACCATTACTGCAATGCTTGTAATAATAACCGTAATTTTATCCCACCAATCCACTACTTTGTCACTTTTTACTTGACCAGAACATATGTGCACAGTTTAGGTGTGCGTTGTCAGACAATGAATGGGAATGATTTGATGATCTCTAACCTCCATGCCTGAAGCATGAGACAGCTGGGTTGGACAGAGCCACCCCACCCAGCCCAGACAAGGGATCAGTTTTTCTCACTGAGGGAAACAACACATTCCCAGAGTCAGAGGAGACACCTGGAAAAATACTCCCACCCCCTCTCATCGCAAAACATATGGAGAGGATGCACAGTTTTTCTCAGTGCAAAGACACATCCAGGACGGAGGTCAGTGTTGTCCGCCCTCAGAGAGTGTGCTCGGGGGTAAAAGCACTGGGGACAGAGACACTATTGAAAGAGAGCACCGTTATCAAAGACTTTGGAGGTCAAAGGACAAGTGCTCCCTAAATTTCCTCGTAACGGAGAGCAAACAAACTGAATAAACAGAACGGAGCACTAGCAGGGATGTGAGAAGACTGTGGGTCTCATCGGAAGAAAGACAGATAGAGAGTAAGTGTGATGGAGAGAGGTATGGGCTCTGAACATGGACCCTAAAATAATGTTTCTGTTGTGCTTAATTTGAAGAGCTGCTTTTGAACACCATTAGCCAATTTCCAGTGACATTATCAAACATAATTATGCCTAAAATATTCAAACTGTCTACCACTGAGATGATATCCTTGGTTTTTTTCTGGGAATTAGGGGGGCTTAGCAACCTGGCAGGAGTTCACAATAAAAAAAACATACACATGGAGGCTATTTTGTAGGCTGATTCCAATATTTTCAGAGTCAATATATTCAAATTTGGCTACTTCTAATCCAACAAAAAAGGATTCTGTATTTCTCCTCAAGAACTTACAGTGGAGTCAACATATTTTTCAGTGGCACTATATGACCTTATCTGTGCGAAAGCTGGTACAGTGGGGTGGATGGTGACAAGCTGTCAGTCTAAACGAATCCTTTGGCAAGAGCAAAGATTGAGGGCTGAGCCACATTAAGTAGGACAGAAAGTGAAACAGACATTTGTAAGTCTGTCATCGCTGTCTTGCTGTATAAGGGAGATAAGGAGAAAAAAGTCAGCATGAGAAGACATCCAAACTGAATCACAGCAGGACGGCAAATCTCTGTTTTGTCTCATCTGTCTCTCTAAATTCAGAGACGGGGGGATGAGAGCAATGCAAATGAGTCACTCTAACAGACTATATATGTATTTGATGAAAGCCCCTATGTATACATTTTCATGTGATTATAGCATCTTTTATGAATTTATTTTTTGAACAACATGCATGGCCTAAATATTCTATGAATTTCTCGCCTTTGAAGGTGCTGGCAGTTCCAAAAATATTAATTCATGCAAATCAATTTAAAGGTCACGTAACACATTCCACATACCCGGCCCAATTCAACACAGCCACTATGAGATATGTGCTTGTTTACTTGAACTCAAGTATGTGTTAATCTGATAAATAACACAGTCAACAGAGAGCTAGCTGTGGCCTCTCCTGCACCTTTCAGCAGCCGTTTCTTAAAAGGCCTCTTGGGAAATAAGTTGGGGCACATAGTGCATCCGTTCATGTGCGAGTGCATACTTGTGTCTTAGTATTACTAATAATGGCCCCTGACTGATGCCTTTCAGCAAATATTTACCCTGACCAGCTCGAGGTCTCGTGGCAGGGATTGCTGTATTTAAAGAGCAGCCTTCACACGAAATAAAATACATAATTCTCAATTTCACAATCTATTTAACTAAGGGGATCTTGGGAAAAGCCAATAATCTGAGCTCATTAACAGAATACCTCTGGTTTTTATAGCGCTCATAATCTTAAATGGCTTAGTGTCAGGTATTAAACCTGCAATAAATGTTATGGCTGAGCAGCAGCGATTTAAAGGAATGGGGCTGCCCTCTGTAGGCTAAAAGAAGCAACTGCACCAAATAAATTGTACATTCGTTGCAGAAGCAGAACGACAAAGTAGAAGTAGAAGGGTTTCTGAATGTGTTCCTCTACCTGATGGACCTCCAGGCAGGAAGGAGGGCTTGTTCTGGGCTGGTGGGCTCTTGAACGTGGAAGCAGGGACGACGTTGCCATTCCTGGGTGCTGCTGCAGATTTGGAGTATGTTTTTGCTGCAGGCGAGGTGTGCACAGTGGGAGTGGTTTTGTCCACTGCCTCACTAGGAAACAGATAGACATATTTCGTATAAATCATAACTCACTACAACACACACATATATTTGTACATACATATTGTATACTGCATCTCCTCTTCAGTGACACTCTTGTTGCAGCTTAGCTTTTTCTGACTCTGATAGTGATACATCTTCAACCAATGGCAACTGATGCCTGTCACTCTTTGTTTTTTGTGGAAACACCCACCATGGACACAGCTTTTCCCTCCTGTCTGGTAATGTGTGCCGTGTTCCTACGATTTAAACAAGTTTAGGTACAAATTGTGACAAATCCCTGAAAAAGAAAGAAATCTAAGAGTGGGACTGTGCCACCAGTTGAATTGAACTTCCAGTAGAGACTAATGCTTACTGTGATCAATTGCAGGTTCTTCCACCGCAGGTACTGACAGCTACAATCAGTTGTTCAGAATCTCAGACACATGCAAACAATCAAGACAATTATGGGGCACTTTCAAATAAGGATATGCACTGCTGCCCACTGTCCATGTGGTTTTTCAATTACTGACACAAGGAAACAATTACAGGTGTTGATGCCGTAGTATCTACTGTACATGTAGCTCACCCTCCAATAATTTCCGGAGATAACCATTGGTATAATTTTAGCAGTCATTATTGCTTTTATTCTCCTGAAAAAGCAAAGACGAAGACACTTAGAGGCAGTGGTGGTTTCTTTTCCCGTGGCAGCAAAAAATGTTGTATATTATATAATATATTTTAGTAGAAAATGAGGTGCACTAGTCATCCTAGTCCCCACCCCTTGTAAAATTTCACAGCTTTCATTTCAAGCTGGGAACCTCTTGGCAGCACAGAGTTCAGTGTCAATAAAGGCTGAAAACCTGTTGCACACATTTCTCAACTAGTGAAGATTTAATATTTTAACAGTCAACAGTAGTTAACAGTTTTGTACATATAATCTGCTTCTCTAATTATACAATATTTGATTGAATCTTGATTTTTTTTTTCTGGATCTGCCCTTTAGAAGCATCCTTAATGTTACTGGAACAAAGCCGCCATCCGAGGGGGACATATGTGGCGATGGGTATACGTAACAGGGTTCTGAAGATCCGAATCAATCAGACAAAGACGTGACTGCTCAGCAACCATCATGTAGGTACTGTTGCTGCCCAGACAGACCGGTTGAGCAAAGGATTTGCACCAACAGGTTAACAATTTGTAACCCTGAAGCTGTTTAGTTTTTCAGACACAGCACATTGCATGTTACTAACAACAGAGCCTGTTGTGCTGTCAACCACAGATTTATGGTTTTAGGTTTTATCATGGTGTCTTGTTTTCTTTCTCTTATCCTGCCTGTTAGGTGTTAGGTGACATGAGAATCATGACGAGGAAATGCAATGCAATCACCCGCTGGTTATATATCTCACATGCGAGTACATTTACCAGCAACTATGGAAAGATCGCTTTGGTGTCTGGGTCTGGGTCTGCCTGCCTAAAATCAAAATGATGAGAAACCTGAGCTCTTTTAATGTAGTACAGATCCTACCATGTTTAAATTTAGCACATTAACAAGAAGAATTAACAAGAAGAAAAGAAGGAATGAAAGAATAAGAAATAAGCAACAGCAGTAAAGAAAGAGAACAGTTTATTGAGGTAAACTCATCAAAAGCTGACAAATGAAACTACTTTGGTTAGGGTAGAAAATAGAGGAAAAGGATACAGACATGCTCAGAAAAATAAAGTATAAGATTACAGAAAGTGTGCAAAGGAGTGGAGGCTCAGACACAAACACTACGCTACAGAAAAGTACACATGTACACTGCAATATACTGTAATGTTGCAATATACTGTAAAATACAGTATTTACTTGCATGCAGGCATTTCATTTACATTTTGAAATGTAATTACATACAACAAGATAATATGTACCGTAAAATAATTTTTACAACAGAGTTTGTTTGCTCATATGGTTGCAAAAACATTTTTCATTCACCTTTCACTTATGTTGCTCAGACTTTAGGATTGAGACATTTAATAAGTTATTATATACTGTGCCAAATGAAGGCTGTTAAGCAAAAGGAGACAATGTAAGTTAAATAACAGTCAAAATAAAATAAATAAAACAAGACAAAATTCAACAAATTAAACGAGACAAAAGAAAACCTTGCCGACTACACATTTAGCACTCGTGCTGAAACATCATGATGCCAATCTCTCAGCTTGTTGTACTTGTGTCCTATAACTTCTGGGTCCAACTTGTTCGCTCTGATTTGCCCCATTAGACACGATTGAAAGAGAAAGAAGAGAAAAGGGGAAAGTTGGAAGGTTAAGATTGTAGAAGAAAAGTAAAAGATAACACAAGAGGGAGCACATGGAGAAATGAGGGAAAAATAGCACAGTTGAAGATGAATATAAAATGAGAGACTTTCTCTTTGCAGATATGTATTGAATGATGGCAGATATGTAATATCTTCCCTGTTTTCAGGAAGAGTACACTGAACAAAATCTCACTAACAGAAGGAAAGCAGGCATCTCCTTCTGGCAGGGCTGCTATTACCCACAATACCACATAATTACCCACAGTTTCCAGTGAGTGACACACTGATTGGTTGGGGATCTGGTACGGAGGGCAGGCTGTGTTTACTGCAGATTAAATCGACTTAAGACAGAGAACAGCAGTAGTAATCACAGCCTATGCTGAGTCTATGGCTGTCTCCACTCAACCATCTTCCTCTAAGAGCGCTCAATGCGGTTCCTCCAAATTAAGCCTTAAATTAAGCATGACACTGCGGGACCGTAAAATCAGGAAATCAGGGCTTAAGTCTGAATAACAGGCTCCCAGACACGCTTACATGAGTACTTTGAGTGCCAGTTCTGAATTTGAAACCACTATGATCACGAAATCATTGTAACAGTAACAACACCATTGCTAAAACACATGCATTACCAGCTGCAAAAGTACTCACAGGCGAGAGAAAGACAGAGACTGAACACTCACAAACGCATACCAGATTTGATTATATCAAAAACCGCCAACCACTTACTTCTTTCCACTGTTCTCTGGAACTTGCTCTGCAACAGTAAAGAAAAAAACAGATGAAAATGAAGCAAAATGTATAATAAATGGTCACAGTGAATACAGGCAATTACAGTGGTAAAAGTAATGCTGCTCCAAGTTGTTCTACAGTAGGTTTATCTTGTCATAGCAAGGACTACATGAACGAGTGAGTACCATCCCTACAAACTACACCGTGGTGGGACTTCCTGGACCTATCCCCCAATTGTTCACAGCTGCAGAAACCCCATAACAGGTTGGATATACATCAAATGTTCAAAACTCATCACATATTCCACACCAGTCCGGTAACAACATTTGACATAAAGAGAGAAGGAGAAAGACAAATCTCTCATCTTACTTCCTTCTAATAAGTGAGTTACTGTAAATGTCATTTTGCAGCAGTTAAAGAGACCCACACACACATATACACAAAACCCCGATGAATGGAGGGAGGCCAGAAGCCGCAGCCTTCTCATGTAACCATCAATGTCACTTATAGTCAAAACAGTAATATAAAAAATAAATTAAATCATGCGGTGATGAAAGCTTTCTACGGCTAAAGAAACTATAATATAACTGTAATCTACAGAGGATATGAAGTTTTGATAAAAGAAATATGATTAGAAAACGGAGACATAATTAAAGTTGTATAAAGCTTCTAATGAAAATTGGTAACCTTTGGATAAATCTGTCATGTGTCCCAGCCTTAAGTGGTTTAATAGAATAAACATATGTACAGTAATACATTTCTGCAGAATGTTAAGTCTTCATCAACAACCTGTCTAAGACCATGTACAGCACACTAAGGTTGGTACACACCATTTTCAGTGCCGGTGAGCTGGGCCAGGATACGGAAGGAGCGGGACTGGGAGGTGCCAGTTCGTGGGTGCCAGTCCTCCGTGTCCTCAATCAGACGCTTCTTGCTGGCATCGCTGAGTGGGGACGCATGATTCTCAGGCTCCTCCACTGGTTTCCTGCACAGCCAGATCAACCAAGAAATAACGATGTTACAGACGTGGAAAGGAATCTGTATCAATGAGGTCATCACTGCTATAAAACAACTGTTAAAACAATTATTACATTGTTAAATATGAACTGTTCAGACTACTGTTCCAATTTATACACACGCAAACTCACAAACAACTAGCATCCCTAGTAACAACCAACACACACAGTACACATATATACTGTACTATGCAATGAGTGCTCCACATTCAATCAAGGGTGCAGCTTGTAGATACATGTTTCACAGTATGATCTAACTGCTGTTAGATTTCACAATTACCTCCTAGGTCTAGCTGGAGGTGGAGTTCTGGAGGCGAGCAATGAGAAGGTAGAGAGGGAAAGTCACATTAAGTGCTAAGTATACTGTACTGCACTGTTTATATAGGAAAGTCAAGAAACTGTTCTGACCTATACTTACTTAAGACTTCTCTGAGGCTCACTAGGGAAACCACAGAGTAGAAGTCAGCCAGATAATGAAACTACATGCAATTTCCTTAAAAAATCATCTTAATGTCAAAGGGAATTGATTAATGAAAGTAAAAAAAGTGAAGAGCAATTAGATTTATTTTACTAAAATGGTGAAATTAAACACACCGACTGCATATTAACAAAAGTGAGTGTTTGAGAGATGAAAGTGACAGTGAACATATTACACCACAAGGTGGCGGTAATGTGCTTTGAAAATAAAGGTTCAGCTTTTCCTCCTAAAGTAATTTGACAGTACTCTAGAATGCAATAATATTTATGTTAAGTGTTTACATGCACAGTTTAGTTCAAGGGCTGTTCCAAACTGTGAGTCAATTTAATGTCAAAAATCCAGGTATGTGCAATTTGTATTCTGTGTGTGTTTGTTTCAGTGAGTGCGAGCATGTGTGTGTGTGTGTGTGCGTGTCAGGTGAGTGAAGGTGAAGGATGATCAAAGACAGCACAAGTCAGGCTATTCTTAGCCGAAGCAGAATATACTTGGCAGTGATTTGTCTGGCCTTGAGTAAACATACTGACAACAGTAGCAGATGGAGCTAGACAGATGCAGAGCTGGGTGACTCCGGCAGCCCAGTGTGCTGACAGGCCTGGCTGCACTGGGTGTAAATACAGTATTAGCAAACAGAGAGCCTTATGCCACTGGGAAAATAAATGAACAGCATGAGCTGACCCCAGGGTGTCCTGTGGTGTCTCGGAGATGGATTATTTATGCGGTTTTAGCAAGGGTTTGCTTGGACCTTGAAATGAGCATGTACTGTAAGTGGATGAGCACGAATGTGAGGTTTGTGAGGGTTAGCTCGAAGAGGTGCAGGCATGCCTTTGGTAATCATAAACCAGAGAGATGTGAAGGCTGTAATCACATTCCACATGGTTAGAAAGCTACTGCAGCAGATGTATTATCATTCACAGCACTAACTTGGTGTCTGTCTCTTCTTCCTCCTGTGGGCAAAGAAGGGGTAAATGGAAAAGGATTGAAGGAAAGACCAGTGATGAATAGACCAGTTTGAGAAATGGACCAGAGTACCAAACACATGCCCTTTAAGCAAAAAAGGCCCTTCTGAGAGAATGTGTATAAAGAAAAGAAGCACAGAAAACACAAACAAAGCATGCAGGTCAGGACATCAGGACACAAACACACACATGCTGCAAAAAACACACTCCACCTCTATACGCGGACAGCTCAAGGTTTCAGGCAACAGAGAGAGTGAAGAAATGACACACTGAAACTTTTTTATACTTATTATGAACGTGTCACTTATCTTCATGATGTATTACAGTAAATAGTTTTGTTCTCTGTTCCTCAATTTTTGTCATTTCCCACAGGTTAGATTCTAAAGATTCTATACTTTCCTGAATAGACCATTCTCCTTTACAGATGTATTTAAGTGTGAAGCCGCTTGCTCACTTAACGCCAACAAAAACAGATCACTGCGACCTATTTTTTTTTTCAGGTGACAGAGAGTAAAGAATGAGTGGCAAATCGTTTAAACCTGGCTCAGTCTGTAACCCAACCGGTGAGCCAAACCCTGCTGATGAAGCCCAGTGCAGCCAAACTTCGCTCTGTCCCTGGTCCCTAGAAGCACAGAGCTGCCAGGATTCTGGCTAATTAGAAACAAGTGTTGCACCAGCAGTGGCTGTCGGGCAGACTGTGTGTTTGGCAGCGCTGCGAACCCCACAGTCAATTATAGATAGGCAGGCGGTAGCATCAGTTAGCATGTTGTCTAGACTCTGTTCCCTTTCCAGTTGCCCTGTGGAAGATTTAAACAAGATGTGCAGCATGCCTCGGATTTTCCTCGTATGCAGCTGTGTGAAAACATAGGCGATGGCCTGTTTCAATGTTAGCTTTTCAAATGAGACACATATTTTGGGGTGAAATAGGGCATGAGATAATATAGGGGCAGAATGAAATATTTCATTTTCTATAATACATTCCTTCAGGTAGACTGCAAAGAAAAAATGTCCACTGATCTGTGACCTCTGTGAACCACAACTCCATCTGGACCTGGTGACTAAAACACACAGTGTACGTATATTACGAAATCATCCAATAATATTTTGTACTCATACCAACATCAGTAGTGAGGGTGTTAAATATGTATAAACCAGAATTGAGATTTACTCTGCGGATTAAAAAGAGACAAACATATGGTAACCGGGTTTGATGAATGGTACCTACCCATTGAAGTGCTCTGACAGCCCCTGACTCTCCAAAAGACCTCGTCTCTGTCCCATAACCACCTCACACGCATTGGTATTGGAGTAGAGGTTGATAGGTGTGTTATAGACGGAGGGCTGTGGGACATTAGGATGGGAGGAGGGGGCTGTCACTCTGGCTGGAGAGGAGGAGTTAGATGAGGAGGAAGAGGCAGATGGGGAGGTGAAGGTGGAACGACCAGGGCTGGGCCTGGGAACTGAGTTGGCCAGAACCGAGTCTGACGCAGCGGGGATTGACTTCAGCGGAAATGGAGGCTGTGGTGGTTGAGAAGGGGCAGCTGGCGTGAAAGCGGATGACTCGGAGGGAATGGAGGCTACTTTGGGGGCAGCCGGGGAGGAAGAAGCTGTGACCACACCGCTGCCCCCCCCAAAAGGCCGGGCTGTCTTGTTGTATGCAGGACTGGGCTGACTCGATGGCTTGGTGTATGCGGTGCTTGGGGCAGGGTGAGTGATTGGGACAGGCTTAATGATTTCTTGAGGTTCGTCCTGGATAAAGGTGGAGACACACAGCACATGCACATACAACAAATCCACAATAAACTCATGCATGTAAACCAGCATTCCCAAAAGCACTGCACAACAGTCAACATCCAAATCAACTGTGCTTTCACACTGCTGTATGAATGAAAGTCATGCCTGTGCCATACAAGTTTAAGAGGTGCTATGAAATGTGGCCTCTCATGCCAAGCCAATCTGTGTTCTGACATAATCTCAGAAGGGCACAATAAGCATGCTCACTTTTAATAAACTGGTGTAATATTTATAAAGGAATGGAATTCAACTTTAGTTAACACACATTTTTGATGTTAATATTTGACTTCATACCTTAGGGACTCCATCACTGGGGGCACTGGAAGGTCTGTGAAGACAGAGAGAAAATTATAAAAACACTGTGCACACAACATCATATACACTCCCCTCCAAAAGTATTGGAACAGTGAGGCCAATTCCTGTATTTTTGCTGTAGACTGAAAACATTTGGGTNGTGCTATCTTCTAAGTTGTGTATCAGATCCAGATGTAAATACCTGGAAATAAAAGCTGAAATGTTGATCTCTTGTCTCATATTCATCTTTTGATGTCAAACCCAAATGTTTTCAGTCTACAGCAAAAACACAGGAATTGGCCTCACTGTTCCAATACTTTTGGAGGGGAGTGTAGCAGCCATTCATAATTTTGCAATAAAGTTTAATTTCTGTACATTAAAGCACTGGGCATGCTAACTGCTGTGAGAATCAAATCAGTTTCTAGGATGGACAGACAGAGAAAGGGTCAGACTATTTTGTGTCCTCTGCTGTGTAGTCTAATTCAGGGCATTTTTGAGATGGTGATATTTTGTGGCACACGACCAGTCACACATGAAGTAGTATTTTTCTCGGCCAAACACTGGTCTTATTTTCTATTTTAAAAGATTTTTTATTTACAAAGTTGATTTAATATTTCTTCTATTTTTTGTCAGAGATAAGTGGTTGTATCTTGGATGTCCGATCATCCTTAAAACACCCCAAAAAGAAGAATTTTCAAAATGAAACTGTATAATAACATAACTTTTTATTTAAAAAAAATAAATAAAAGGCACCCAAATGTTTCCAGTGATGGATTGCCTATCTCAAGCAAGGCTCAAGCTCTTGAAATTGACTTTCCTGTGCACTGAAATAAATGGAAACAAATGGCAGCCTGGAAAGTGGGAAATGTTTAAAACTTTATGTTTTGGAAAATCGTTAACAATAATTACATGTAATTTGCAGTTAAGGTGCTAAAACATGCAAAACCACCAGTATGGGTGAACACACTGTACTTTAGGGTGTGCGTCCATGTGCAGACTGGTGTTGAAGTGTGGCGTATGTCTGATTTACACTTATGATTGAAGCAGCTGCCACAGTTTTATCACCTATGGGAGAGGAGGTTGGTCTGTTTGTCTGTTCTCTTGAGATGTCCTGGACAGAAACCGGCAACTGTCCAACAAACCTTTTATCCTGTCCTTTTGTTTCATTCCTAATACTTGCAAGCACTGTCTGACAAAATATCAAAATTTAAATAACACACACCCTCATGTCACACAAGGCACATGTAAATCCCTGTCAGGTAACTGTAAATGTCTTAATTATTCCACTACTGACACTTTGAAACTCAAACGCAGGCCAATGCCCTCGTTAACAATGTGTCCTATATTTGGTCCGGACATGCAGACAATGTGTCCCTAATTCCTCATAAAAAACAAAATACAAAAAAACAGACAGTGAGTCAGCAAGGCTGGTTCCGGACCAGGAGCAACGGTATGTCCGCTGGCGTCCTTCCTGTCTCTGCCATATTAGGAAAACAGTCAACAAACACTCACGTACTTCCTTTGTGACTGAGCAGAGGCGCAACAACTGAGCCTGGCACCAGGTTTTAAAAGAGCCCCACCCTCCAACCAGATGCTGATGTCATCTGCGCCCATACTTACATTTACAGTTTCCACTTAGCAGTTAATATAGAGTTGGTTTATTTTCCAATGTACTTGTATTACTGGACTTGCTTATGGAGAAACAGCCCGCCATGCCAGGGAAAACAGTGAAAGGTCTAAAGATCAAACAGCACATTCCATTACAAATAGGACAAAGTCTACAATGAGGCAGTGTGTATCTGCCATCAGTGGCCCAGAGTCGGGCTGTTGGGCGGATTCAATCTCTATCTGTCTTTTCCCAGAGCAAACTGAGCAAACACTTGCTAGGGTGGTCCTGTGAACATCTGCTCAGCTCAGCCCCTCTGTGCTGTCCTGCTCCCTGCCTAGCTGGACACACTTTTCATCTGCTATGACAAAGAGACAAACGCTGGGTGAGTGTGCGGGCGCACAAGCATATATTTGCTTTTTGACGTCCAAGAGTACGTGTGCATGGTTAATCTCATTGTAACTGGATAGTATCATGACATCAACTGGTCTGTCATGTAATGTAAGCCGTCTTCTTGGTGTTATGTCAACTATCTGTGTAGTTCTACTTTTCGCTTTGGAGATGGCTTCTGTTTAAGGATTTTAGATAGTATAACTGCACACAAATCTGTGGTTTGCTATGGTTTGCTATTGGTTTGCAGTGTTATTTATGCTTTATGTGTCGGATATTACTATGACTGCCATGACTGCACAGGACATAGGATTTTATGTGTTACTATGTGTGCTTTTCATAGATGTCATAGATTCTCTCGAACTACAAGAAGAAAACGATCTTGGAAATGTTTATGTTTGCAATTTATCTGACTCATCAGACTGCTTTCCTTGTACGTCAAAGTGCCACAGTTTGTGCTTCTGTATGTGTTCATAATACGGAGAGATCCTGCCCCTGTTGATGATACATGGCCTCGTGGCTGAGCCCAGAACACACTTCAGTTGGTTCCTCCTAATCTAATCAGGATCAGGATGCCTGGTTTTATTAGATTATAGACGTTGATATCTACAAGATTTATTTATGGACCAAATTCATAGACTACATACCTTAAAAAAAAAGAGCTAATAAATAAGTGCAAGATATAAATAAACAGATTATCTTGACTGCAAAATTGTACTTGGAAGAAAAAATGAGTTGTTGAGTGTGGTTTTCGTCAACATAGACTTGTCTGTGCACCCACTCTGTCACACACACTCACACACACACACAGCTCCAGAATAAGAGAATGAGGAGGTTAACCGGAGGAATAAGCCTGAGGGCAAAGCAGACTGACGCATTTCCACCCTGCCCGTGTCTCTTTGAGGGCCAAGAGAAACAGTCTGGCATTTGACTGAATGATGGAGAGGCTAATAGACACAGCTTTCTCACCACACACACACACGTCTTACCAGCTCACAGACTCACACATGTATTTTTTAACATGGAGGGAAAGCTGCACAAATAAGAGTAGCCTTTAATTTTCCCTGCATTGTTCTCACTTTGAAAAAGTTTCATAGAAACATCTTTAATGATCTACAATAATCCTCTGACTCCGAGTATCTGTCCCTGTCTTTTGCTTTATTCTCTAGACACAGTATTGACACAGTACAGACGTTATATGACTTGTGGGAGGATAGAGATGAGTAGAATTCACATGTGCTATTAATGTCGTGCACAGGTTACATTATTCCAAAACATTGTTGAAAAAGTTCTGCCCTCTTATATTTAACTTGCGTGATAAATGTTAAAACTCTGTGGGAGACCTGGCAAACACTGTTTTTTTCAGATTTACCACCGCATGAAGATTTGGACCAAAGCATGGAGACGAAGGAAAACAAGGAGAAAAAAAACATAGGAAAGCAAAACAAAAACTCCAACAGAGGGATGTGGAATTAGTGGGTGTGGAAAATAACTTTTCTTTCTGTATTTCTGTTTTTCTGTGCAACCAGCCTGTCCGCTCAGTGGCAAAACTCACAGCTTGTGTGTCAGGCACATGGCCTCTCCTGTTCCCCCTCTTCTCGCCGCTCCCTCGTTTTTCACCAAAAATTAGCATCTTGGAAGAGGGAATGTTGCTGTAAAGTAGAGCTCTTTCATTACAAAGAGTCAGAACAGAAGGTTTTAAGAGGGACAGAGATTTAAAGACAGTGCCAACAGTGACAGCAACGTGACTGCTATTTCCAGAGTTAAAGCTTATTAACATGTAACTGGGCAGCCTGTTGCTGCTGTCAGTTGCCTGGATACTTCACTAACATGGTTATTGCCCGTGTCTGAAGTGTCTGTACACGTGTCAAGTAGGAACCCTGTGCACTTGTCCATATCGACAGTCACATGCATCATAGCAATGGAGGGCATTCATATTATTAATTTCCATGTGCCTTGTCATGCCTATACAGCACTTCAATGAGTGAGTGATAACTTTCTGGTCATGTGTGCTTGTCTTGGCAAGCAAATTGTGGAATAAAAGCTAACCACAGGACTAGACAGAAGATATTCAAATGATCATTTAATTGCGTTTAGTAATCCAACCTGCATCAAGACCAGATCGATGAAAAAAACCAAGAAGGGGAATGAAGGGGTTCTCCCTGAGGTCAGATCTCTGGGCACAGCGACCACAACAGAATAAACTGCAACTCTAGTTAAAGTATCTTTTTTAATGCAGGTCCAGGCAATGTAATAACAAGCCCCCATCCTTTCTTACTTTTCTTCCGACCACCACACCACATCTGGCTAAGGCAGCCAGGAGTCAGCGGGGGCTCTGGACTGCATTGGATTGTCCTCTGCTTCACCCTATTATAACCATTCCATAGTAGACTCATTGGGTGTTCACTGGCCATGTATGAGAATATCTGTAGATTTAACCCACAGCCGCTTAGCTGACTGTTTAGCTATTTAGCTACAGTAAGTGGCCTGTGGGGGAAAAAAAAACATCTGTATCATATACTGCAGCGACAGCACTGTCTGTGTGTGGGACAATCCAACGGGTATATTTAAAACAAGGTTGCAGTTTGAGAAAAGAAGAAGAGTGTAGCTAGAGTAAGAGGACATCTTGAAAGTGTAATATGTTGATGTACTTTCCACTCTTCATCATTCATTAGATTGAGTTTGTGAAAACTTAACACCTTCCAAAAGGTTCACACTGCCTCATTCCCCCCCAAACAGCATGTGTTCCTGGCACACAAATTCACACACAAAGCGGAAAATACACAAAATCTGAAACACTCGTGTGCTGTGGGAGCTGACACGAATTCTTGTGTAAAACATCAGAAAATGGTTGGATCGCGGAGCTCGCGGTGCTGATCTGTATTATCTTTGAGGTTTTGGAACCAGGTGCAGCCAGCCACAACCTCTGGGGAGTGGTGTTTCATTGCGCTGTGCTGCATATTTCAATGACAATAAATAAACATCAATTATCATACTTTCCTACGGACACTTCCCACGGCCGCCTGGTGTAACTGACTGTTTTAGCTGCTCAGCAACAAGATTTCCGTGATAGTAGAAGAAAAAGTACCCATAAAATTCAATGATTGCTGCTGCTCATATCAACTGCAAGAATACTTCAAAGGACGGAAGATCGGAAATCATGATTTGATAAAATCACTATCACAAACCATCAGAAAGGAAACTGAAACCTTTGGGCAACCAGTCTGTTCTGTTCATGAAAACTACTGTATTGAGTGCTGTCTCATACTGTTTTCACATGTTTTGCGGAGACCACAGTCTTGGAAAGGAAAACCTGGTTTCTCCGTCTGTCACAAAACACATAACAGCTCTTTGCTCACTCAGACTCATCTTGACAGTTCTGTTATGATTTACTGTATAGTGGAGCGACAGGATGAGGAAAGTACTTTCAAAACCCAAGTCCATTTCCTCCCTGATGAAAACATGTTCCCCCTTACCTAGCAACAGGGAAATAACTTAAACATATTGGCATCAATGAACGTGAGTGCTTTTTTGGCTAGACAAAATACGCAAAGACTGCATGATATGCAAAACTTAAATGGTGTTAATTAGATGCTTTTTTGTATATTACAACATTTCTAGCTATTGGAAATATGATATGTGACAGTCATTTCATAACCACTTCTATTGCATGTACACTAGTTCATGTGCAACTGTAGGTGTTATCTCTTTCGCATTAATCATCTCTTGGCACTCTTGGAATGTTATTATGACCCCAATAGTCTTATCAGTGATCATCAAAACCATAAATCAAATCTGAGAACATGGATGGAGAAAGTGGTGCATGACTGAGTTAAACAGAACAGTTAAACAGCGTTCTTATAATATAGTACTACATACATTATACTTTGGAAGACAATAGCATAAAGGTCAGTGTGACTGTCTAATCCCACTTTCTTCAGCCTTCTTTGCAGTAATATAATATACTTAATTCTTAAGTCCCAAGTAAAAAGTATACATTTTAGATAAAAATAGATTTTTACCCATTTTAATTAAAAAATAGCCATATATATATATGTATATATATACACATAAAGTAAATTGGCTCTAAAATTCTTCTGTCACTGAATAAGGACTTACAATATCAACACTATACAAACCCTTTTCTAAAAATGCAGCCAGAAATGAAGCAAACTACAATCATGTATCATTTGTAACATGGAAACTTTGTTGTTTAGTGGGTGATTTTCGTTGCAGTTAACATGTACTATGAGACCAGAATGTTTGATGTTTCATTGTGCATCCATTACCCACAGCAGATTACATGCAGCTGTTGGACAGGGCTATTTTAGGACTATTTTCCCACGATTAAAGCACAGAGGCTGCTTTCTCCTTTGATGTGGTGATGGAATGACAGGACATGCAAACCAGGCTTTGAGTTTTTCTGTCAACATGTTTTACAGCTTGGATAGTGTGCATGCTTTGCCTCCATTCGTTTGTGTCTCACACTAAAGCTACTCTTCTTTACACTTGGCTGCAGAAAATGTACCACATTTGGCTGAAATTCATTAGAAGGGATCACTCTTTTTTTGATTCATCTTCTTCAAGACAAAAAAAACAGCTATTCCATGCAGCAAGTTCTGAACTGGGTGAACTGATCTTGGACATTCAGTTCTGCCTGTGAAAAGTAGAGTTAAGTTTGAGTTCTTTTTTTGTATTACAAAGCCAACTCATAGTGTCCCTATGAGTGAAGCTTTGGCCTTCTTGTAGATTAACTATAAAAGTTGTTTGGACTGAAACCGCTTCTTCGTGGACCTCAGTTGAATCCCTGTTTTCTTTTCTTTGAAGCATGTATTAAGGAACAGAGGGCTTTCATTTAAAGTGCTCCTAATACTGCACTACTGCGCTTCAATATACTCAAGAGCCCCAGAATACCGGGGTCTTCCTTTTGTCAAATGGGAGAAGCAGAGGCGCAGTTGATGAACTCAGCATGTTTAAAACAAAACTGATTTGAAATCTTTTACAGATTCTGAGCCATACACTAAACAGCCAGGAGGAACATGTGTAAACCATTGATTAAGAACTTTTCTATAATAACACATAATCTGATGAGGTATTCAAGTCTACAGTTTTAGACATGTCCTTACTGGTGATCCAAGGACAAGATACCCAATATTGGGCCCACAGTGTAACTGGGACTTAACCCTCAATTCCACTGATTCGCAATGAATGTGTTTAATATGGTCTAATATGTGATGCTACACTGTAAACTGCACCATTCAAGTGAATCACAAAAAAATCCATTATCATGGTAGCCAATGTATTCTAATTATAATGCAAATGACACGACACATAAAGCAACACTGCCGTGCAAGAAACATCAGGCTTAACTTAGTCTTTTTAACCTTCCCAGGCTCCCTGCAGGACCTCAGGGCCACAGCATCTGCTGTGGCAGAAACACTGAACTGTTTTAAATTAGCACAACAGGAGTTACTGTAATGGCAAAATGAATACAGCACAAATAAACAAATAAAATATGGTAATCACGCTTCCCACTGCAGATTAAAGATCATTTTGTTTGTCTGTCCATAGATTATGCTGTTGAAAATGTGTGCTCATGTGCTATGTATGCATGTGTGCAACTGTTACCTCTGTAGATTGAGGCTGAGATGGTCTGTGCAGGCCTTAATCTTGTTCTGGGCCTCGAGGTGATTCATGCTGTCTGTGGAAATGCCATTAATGGACAGAATGATGTCTCCAACACTCATCTTGGCTTTGGCTGCCTTGCCTCCATCGGTGAGCTGCAATGACACACAAATAAATTCAAAAAGAAGCTCATCGTGGACATATCTGCGCCAAACAAAGAAGAGTAATCACAAAGCATTTAGTTACATCGATTCTGCCTCTTGTGCTTTATTTAAGATTGAGCCGTGTTAGCATCTGGAATTTTAGGGTTTGCATGTGTAGTTTAATACAATTAATAGGAGAAAGGCATTTAATAAATAAAAATGTTGTGTATGCATATTTTGTTGATTTAATCAACAAGCATTGTGCTCTCCTTTCCGTTTACTGTCTTATGTAACCTTTGTCAGATAAGAGAGGCAACTTATTCTCTGCACAACATCACAACACCCGTGGGACAGGATTCTACACCCACCAAAACAACCTGCCCATTAAAACAGCCGAAACATTCCCACACTGATGACTCACACTACCAAATGACCAAAGTTTGAATTTCAATCATGAAAACTGAGTATGCACTTATATTTCAGTTACAAATATATTATGCATCAGGGTAAGAGTAATTCTAAAAATGCAAGAAATATTTAGCAAACTTATTAAAAATTAAAAACCAAAGTTTCTAATTTAATTTGCTGTACTTTGAGCACCACTGCCAATGATTACAGCATCAGGTGTTGTTGTTTATGCCTCTCCCAGCTTTGCACAACTGCATTTGGGAAATCTAAGTCTCTCCAACTCTCCCTTGTTGATCCTCTCGAGCTCTGTCAGAGTAAATATCAGACTGAGTGTAAATTGTAATCTTCAGTTCTCCCCTCAGATTTTTAATGGGGGCCACATCCATTGCTTTTGCTGGGTCTCTTAAGGGCATTCGCAGGTTTGAAGCCACTCCAGGCTTTTCTTTTTTTTTTTCTTTTTCTTGTGTGCTTAATTTGTTACTGCGGTGCTGAAAGGCGCTGGTGCACAGGCTGTGTGCTCTGGAGCAGGTTTTCCTTTACGACCTTCATGTATTTGGCTCCACCCCTTGTCCTGACCCAGCCTCCCGATCCGTAAAATGTTTGTCTGATCACACAAATTAATGTTTTTCTTCATATTCTAAGCCTTTATATACCGAGTACATGCTGAGTAAAACTTGTATTTCAAACACTAAATATGTATTGTAAGTTACACCTGTAATATGTGGAAACAGTAAAGGGTTTTGCATATTTTCCAAAGCAAATGAAAAGTGAGGAAAAGCTTAATACTTTTGACATGGGAAATGTAAAAAGGAACTCCATTTTCAGAGGTAATTAAACCATTTAATACTTCGTAGCTTTGACTCCAAGTATGGCAGCAAGGGCTTAAAAGCTTAAAACTCTACAACTGTCTGTCTACCAGAGAGTAGTGTAAGGTACGGTTGAGGTTTATCAGGTCTGCTATCCCTTTCCACCACACCAAGACTCACATTTAACACACAGGAAGTAACGTAATAAAACCATGACGATGGGATGACTCTCTCTACCAGGTGTGGTGATCAACCAGTGATTACACAAGGCTGCGCACACCTCATCAATCACTCAGCGCACTCTCAACGCACTGACAAACCTGTACAGCCATGCTGGCTGCAATCATGCAGGAACAAAAAAAGAACTCTGTGTGTATTATCTCATGAAGGCTTTGTTATGATCATATCATTACGTCATCTCTCAACAGTGTGAAAGACCAGAGCTCGCGTTGCCTGAAGTCTCAAACATTTAAGCAAAATAGGGACAAGGGAAGCACACACATGCACATAAAGTGGCAGCTCAGGTGAGGTCTATGAATGTGTTGAGAGAATGAAAAGCATAATGAAGAAGGGCGTGAAGCCTGATGAGGAGGAAATTGAGTTTATCTGTCAACTCCATTGAGTGTTGAATATAAAATTGGAACTTAAATGTCAGAATAGTTAAATGCTCCACATGTGCCATCTAGAAAGCCACAACCAATACAATTTAAATGCATGCAAAAGACTTTTACAGTTATGTTTGGTCACACACAATTGAGAGTAGCTATTTAAAGGAACCAGCCCTGATTTAGACAGATAAACACAAAACACAATATTCCCTCTCCTCTCTGCTAAAGAATGCATTCCGGTCAGGTAACACTACAAGACTTTCCCCCTAGTTTTATAAAGGAGCCAATGAGACATAAAGAATGTGCCATTGTGTTACCCCTCATAATGAAATAGGGGAAAAGAGTGGGAGGGAGGGAGAGAAAGAATGAGGAAGTGACAGCGGCGGTGGCAGCGACCGACACATTTTCTCTGGAGCCGCGCTGTCCATGTGTCATTATCAAGTAGATCAGTAGCGGGAAGTGTAGAATGCATAGCTGAGGCTGATGTATGCATACCAACGTCCTGGAAACCTATAGTGCAGCCACACGCTAAGTGTTACTCACAAAGGGCAGGGTACTCACTACACAGGCATGAACACAGCTCCAACTGACTCACTTGCTCACTCAGGGGTCCGGCACAGACTCATAGACACACCTGCTGGCATTAACTCAGTCTTCCCTGACTCATTTACTCTCAATAAAATAAGTCATTCCTCCTTAATGTAGAGGCAAACAAAGAGAGTGTAAGCACTCTTCAGAGATCACTGGCATCCGCTGGCTCCATCTTACTCTACTAGACAGCTCCAGGGGTCAATGGCAGAAAAAAGCTGCTGAAGGATTATTGAATGAACGTGTCCCTGGGACACAGATTCTTCCATCTCACCATGTTTCCCTTTCTGCGGGCCTGTGTGGGTGAGGAAGAGAGAGAGAGTGAAAAAGAGATCTGAAGTTCTCTCCTTGTAGGGATGTGAGAAAAGACAATACTATAAAGCTCCATAAATGGTATTTCCTCAAATATGTACTATTTCAAGCCATGAAGAGAGGAGAGGACTCTTGTAACATTCTCAGAAAAAAATGTGTTTTTATACGTGGCTAACAATGTTTAATGCTTTAGTCTGCGATGAACAGAGAGCGCTTTATAAATCCCGACTCCTTTCAGTCAAACACTGTCTTTCTCACATGGATACAAAACAAATAGATGTTACAGTGAGAATCCCTGGCATCCGCAGTCCATAAATATAAATCAAGAGAGGCACTCGTGACAGAGAGCAGATAAGTGATGATCTGGAACTTTGGCTGTGCTACTCCAGCTTTCTCAAGAGAGCAGGATGTTTTAGCAACGTGTTTTTATCAACCACATCATAATATGTCATTTGTGCACTTAATCAAAATGTGTAAAACACAAGTTACTATTTTAAACCTTGTTAGGTCAAATAAATAAAAATGTACCAAGCCAGTTTCACACTATAAATTTAAAAAAGTTAAATTTAAAGAGTAAAAGGGGATAGGGCTTTGTGTTAGTTTGGACGTTTCCAAATGAATGAAGTGTCTTTCCAACTGTGTTTACATGAATGGGATTCCAGCCACATAATGGTGTGGCTGCTGTGCTGCTGTGGTCCTCTCCGCACTGCCGATTTTTACTGCTGTGCAGTTACTGGTAATGACTAGTTGCTCCACACTACACATGTAAGTGCCGCTGCTCCTACAAATGTAGCTTGAATACAGCATATAGCACAACACTTGGCAGATCTATCTGAGGGCTTATGGCAAATCCTATAGTACACAGGAGATTATGATAATACTACCAAAAAGCCCCTTAATTTATTTCTGCTACAGATGTCTTTGTGGAAGAGCTCCGTCTTCGCCTCGTTGTAAAGAGATGAAGTGAAATTCAGAGGGATTTTGTACTAGACTAACTATAAAAACACTAGAAGTGGAGTAGAAGTCTAGAAAAATGAACAGTCCATTGCTTCCATGTGTCTTCAATCCATCTGTTATACAGCCATAATCAAATACAGACATAAAAACAAACAATTAAACAAAAAAATCTGGTTCATCTTAAAGACTGTTCAGATTTAGATGCTTACTCAGTCATCGACTTATCCTTAATAAGGCAATAAATCAATGAAGACAAATAAAAGATTCTATAAGAATCATTATTGGTGAAAACAACACACAGAGATTCAAGAAAGCAGCTTTGTTAAGTAGTTGACACGGCTAAATGTATGACATACAGTGCCTCTCCAGAGATAGGCTCTGTTCAATGGAGTAGGCTGCTGCCAAAACTCCTAATGCACTGGAATTCTTTACTCTCTTTACTCTTTACTCTTTAAATTTTTAAACCACTGATTTACAGTAACAGTTTTACAACAAACATTTCACACAAAACTCTTTAAGGGAGAAGAAGACAGTACTTCTATTTACAATACATCCCTTAAACCCAGACGCATTTTAGGTAACTTAACACATTTAAGATAACTCTTCAGAACTCTTCAGCACTATTGGGATACTAATCATCTTCCATGCTGGTGTAGCTTCCTGCCTTCAGTGAAATTATGGCATAAGGAAGAGTGCTGTGGTCATTTCGCATTTCGAAGTCATGTTACAGGAAGCGTCTTGTGGTGAGGACTGAAGGCCTGCGAGATGCATGTCATGTCTGTGTAGGGTAGACCAAGATAGAGGACCTTATATGGAAAAGACTTGGGCTGAACATTATGTCATCACAAACACACAAAGCTAAAGCAGATTGACTCGTAATTATAAAGCGAATTCAAAGTGTCTTAAAACCTGCGGGATGACTTTAAAATGTTGTCTCTTAATTTCGAAGCTCATCAAACAGCATCATGTTCCCGTTTCGGGAGGCAGGACTGTTTTTCCTGAACGCATTCAACCTGTAAAGCTCATCAAAAAGAAATAGTTTACCCTGCAGAATCTCTGGGATGAATCTGTCAAGAGAACATAAAAGAGTGCGGCGCATGGATACCTGCTGGGCTCGCACAAGCAGAAGCCATAAAGTACAGTTTACTGTCAAGACAAGTCCTCTCTTTTACGCTTGCACACCTGCAACACCTTGCACAAACTGTTCAAAGAATAAAGAGGAGGAGAGATGTACAGCAGTACACCCTACAGCAGTTGGGAGGGGACAAAATAGTGAGCACTTTTTTCCTCCGAGCCAAACATCGCAATTAAGGGCACTTGAACAGAGGTAGACCTGTGGTTGTCATGGTTTGACCCCAGCCTCTTACTACATCAATCAGGCTGCTGGAAAACAAGAGATGCCAAGCAGACCTACATACAAGCTCTCAGTCAAATCGCCATGACAACGCAAACAAAACAACACAAAGCAGTACCAACCCCACACTGAATACTGAATGCTCTTTAGTAAGGGTCAGAAACAAACCCGGCTGACTAGCACTGCTGAGGCAGATGATATGAAAAGGCTTTTAACCAAGAGCGGTTTCCACCTCACTCCATGATTCATTCAACTCTCCTGCAGGGTTTAAATTGGGCCTTTTTGGACAAATGGCATAATGATTGTCAAGTTTCACCTACTGTTTGGATGGCAAAATGTTCTGGGCTGACACAAGAAGATTTTACAACAAAATAACCTCCTACTATATTAGCATAATACACAGTTTCTCTATTTTTCAAAAGCAGCGACATGAAAACACAGGTTCATCAAAAGGTACAACATGTTACATGGACAGCACTTAGATTGCACCTGTGTCTTTAGTCCAACTGATTTTAAAACACAGCGATAATCACAGGTTGTAGACCAAGCTGCAACCATGAGGACAGATAGTGTGCAGTGGCCTATTGTGTCTTTGAATTTAGTAGATTGTTCCCTTAAATATCTTTCATAAAAAAAAATAAATAAATAAATAAAAAAAAAAAAAAAATATATATATATATATAATAGTATGACTGATCTAAATCACAATCAAGTGACAGCTTGGTTATTCTTTATATCTCTGCCATATAGGATTAGGGAGATTGAGAGCAGATGCCCTCAGTGCAACTCTAGACAGACACCAGGGAGACCATGCTGGGATCAAACACATACTGCCGATAACAGTTTTCTACTAAACCCATATGTAACCTGAACACATCTTTAGGACCCCGCATAGAATCACAGATTATTAAATATGCTTTGTGAAGTGTATATAGACAGAGCTGTGAAATACTGGATAAACATGACTGGTTTCTATTAAATTCCAGTTTCCGTGTAAAAATGCTCAAGAGATTTTAATACAAGAGACAGATAAAAAATACACAGAAACTGTTTGGCAGCTATGCAGCACAGACCAAAAGCTATCTGTGTCAATGGTTTCCTGAAGTGCCAGGGGAGTTTTTCACTGCTTGGTTTTATTTTTTCTGGACCTGAGCTGAACCAAAAGTTATGGCTCAATGTCAGACAGAGCAAGCCAGATTATTCTTTATCCAACGGGCTACACAAAATACAAACGTCTTTCTGTATAAATTGTAAATCAATGACAGAAATACAACAGATCTCCTCTAATGGCAGGATTCTGTTACTTGTACTTGCTATCATGTACTTCAGTCCAATTTGATACTCAACATTAACCCTTTCTTACTATTAGAATAACCTGACTATGCAGTCAATTCAGTCAAGTGCATCCTCTGAACTGCTGATATTTCTGGTGTGAAATTATAATTGTTTTATTCAAAATTAAAAATTGTTAGGTAGCTGGATGTCGCTGGAGGTTATCCCCACTGCAGCTCTACAAATCTAACTTGATTTCACTTTTTGAACTAGTGTGCGGAGAGGAAATTAAACTCCAGTTTTGGTCATCCTTTCAAGTTAAGCACATGCTGGATTTAAAATGCCATCACATGTTCAGACAAAAAAGAAGAATAACTGGTGAGTAAAGGATATGTTTACAGTCACATCAAAGAGCACAGTGAAAGCTGTCTCCGTTTCTCATTGGAAACCCACAAAGCATAACTCATGAAGGTTCTGGTACACTTACCTCTAATGATCAACACAAAGAATTCAACTGAATCATAATTTTCATTCCATTTCTTTTTACGTCACTTATCTACAGCTCATAAAAGACTAATTGACACATTTCTAAGTGATCAACACAAAGATACTATTATTTACCATAATATGCATATACTTAGAAATTTTTGCAGATATAACATTATTATTATTTAGCTAATAAAATTTGTCAGCTATCCAATATGGGGCTGTCCGCCTCTATTGGAACCTCTTCTCTTAAAACGAATGCACAACGAATACCATTACCCCTGATGTTGATGTGGGTTGCCCAGACACATTACATCATCACATTCCTCTTCTTTGAGAGTGATAGTCGCTTCACCATTTAAACACATAATGGTGGTGCTTGAAGAAGAACAAATCTGGAAGCTCAGAGCCTACTGCAAACACAGAGCTAAAATTAGTTTGCATAATGTTTACTCAAAGTATCACATGCCACTGAAACAACAATCAAAAGGACACGGAAGACAAGAGGGGGAAGTGAAGGGGCAATGGGAAAAGAGAGAAAAATGTTGCTGTGCTGACACCCAGCTGACCTACAGGAACCAAACATTTAGGTGGGTGAGAGTTACTGTTACTTAGTTATTACTTTAGCTTGAGTTCTGATAAACTTTTCTTACATAACATGACCAAACTGTAGTAAATAGATATAATTTACTCCAGAGTGTTATGTTTTGTCTTTTGAATAGACATTTCCCACTGTTTCATTAGCAATGCAAGAATAATTGGGTTTTTTCTTTCCCATATGGAAGCCTGTCAAGAAACGCCTAAAAAAGGAGCTGGAGGAACCACAGATGAGGACGGCAAGAGCCTGGGGGAACGGGAACACACCCGCAGACACCCGCTCACATAATGGACATAACTGGGCCCTTCCTCCATATGTCATCCTTACAGTATTGGGTGGTCTCACTTTTAACAATCCAGCTGCATTGTTAAAAGTTCAATCTTAAATACAGAATTCACATGTTGAATAAATAAATACACATCATTCACTGTTCACTTTTTTCTCTAACTTTTTTAACACATAAACACCTGCACTATACAATACAATACAATACAATTCAACAAAAAAAAAGTTAACTTTGTCAGAGGGGTGTTAATTCATCTATATGTGTGTGGTATGATGACTTTTGCATGTTTATTTTGTGAACGTTGCCGTTCATATTGTGACACCCAACTAAATATCACACAAGACATATGACTTATGGCATGTACTCCACCTCATACTTAGATTTAGTCTTATTACAAGGCAAAAGCCATATATTCCTAAAAAAAGGCTTCAGAATAACAGCCTGTGGTTGTCTTGTAAGCCAGACTTATATACTGTACTGTACTGTATGTAATCTTTGGATCAGTTACATATGGTAAGCATATGTAAAGTGATTACATCATGGTAATCGCAACCATCAAAGCAAAATAAACATAAGCTTTAATGTGATAGCAACAGATGCATATTCTTTACTGCAAAGTCAGCCTACTTAGCATTGTGGGTCTCTAATGAACCTTAAAATAGGCCTGTGGTCTACACAATTTCCTCGTCACTCATCTAATGAAGGAACTCAAGTAATGGTTAAACTGTTGGCAGATGTTTTTATATACTGTGTGCACCGTCTACTCACTTACTCCTCCCTTTGTAAAGATAGTTACTCCTTCAACTTAGATTACAGATACAGTAATCATTACAGATTACTTAGATGGAGATTTGACATTTATCAGACTTAAGAACATGCATATATCAATATGGATATATAAACTTTTCAGCTTTACTACAACATAAAGAGAACATGTCCAGCATGCATTATGTTGGCTGTGCCTTGGCAGTGTGACATTAGGATTTGGAAGATAAATAGACAAAAGGGACACTTATTCCTGGCGCCTGGACAATGACAAGAAATCTGAGCCATTTATGGTGCCATTCACTGGTCATGTGCTGGGATGAAAATATGTCACAGGAATGACACTAACCAATAATGTGGTGGAATGAAAAGCTGTGAGAGTCATGTTGCCTGGCTCAGCAGGACTGTGGCATGCTCCAGACCACTGATGACTCAACACAGGACTGCTGGTGGACACAGGAGGTGTTCAACACTTTTATGGTCCGTGGAGTAGAAATGATCAAAACTAACACATTGCAAGCACTTGTGATTTTAACAGAGCCCAGGCTTCTGTCAGGCATTTTTTGACAACTTTCCCAACTCACCTGTCTCATTTTATTTTAAACTTTCTCATAAAATCATGACATGGAACAGGGGTCAGGTGCCCATCTGCTTTTCATTTGAGTTGTGAGTTTTATAGAGTAAAATATACATTTTGCACCATATCAACTGAAAAATCGTTGTCACCAATTCATATGTCTTACCTCTTATGAAGATAAGTATTTATTAGAGACTAAATAGTAAAAATTCAGTGTGAAATTAGGGTCGGTGCACCCTTGTATTTGCAAGGAATTTGAAGTGAAACAACATGGAGCTGTTGAAAATGGAGGGGTATTTTGAGTAGATAGGCAACAGAGGCAGTTTTACTATTTTTATATATTATTATATGTGACGGTGCTCTGATATCTAATCAGCTGACAAGTGTGGAGGTGCTTTATTCATGTGTTGTTTTCAAGATATCATGACAAGATGTCTACTGACAGCTACACGCCTCTATGACAACATAATGTCCTGCATGCCATTATTATCATAGTGGCAAGGCATAAAAATAGTCAGAGCAGCTATGCTGGCCTTTCATACTCTTAGAGTAACCATGTCCAAACGCAGACGACCGTATTTCCACTTGAGAAAAGTCACTTCTCCTCTCCATACATAAGTTTCATTATTCTGTAACTGATCCTGTCAACAACAAATAAACAGAGTCACTGACCTTGGTCATGACACTGAGATTACAATTACATAACAGGAAGCAGCAGGAACTGAATAACACTGCTCATTCTGCTGCAGCCAGAGTTGTTGTCAAAGCACAGACTACATTGGTCGAAGACAAGCTTCCGATTTTTAATCCTGTTTGACAAGAAGCAGTGTTAGTATAATTGAGACACCTTAGATATCTTGGGTTGAAAAAGACTGCTACTTGACAGACCAATAGCTGCACTGTTCTTTTAATATGTGCAACCATCACACTGTTTTGCACAGAAGGCCTGTATACACAATGAACATAAACAGTGTGACTATGTATAGGCTGAGGCTGGGCCTGTCACATAAACAGGCCTGTTTTTCAAACAGTGGGCCCTCCAGCTGCCTTTCTTCCAGCCAAGGGCTCAACAGAACCTGGTCAGTCAGAGCCAAATCCCAGTTTGAGTTTATGTGGCCCAAAGTCCCAAATAGTTATTACAGAACCACTGTGGCTTTCTAGAGTTTCAGTCAGATGGGCCATTTAAGGACAGGTTCTGATGCTTCCCATGCACACCCAGTATACAGAGTCTCATGTGCCTCACATCAGGCCTAACGCCAGGGAGAAAGGCCAGGACACTTAGCACTATCCCTCATCTGAATGACCAAAATGACAGCAGCCGTTAACAGCTATTGGCTTAATCCTCCAAATATATCCTGAAAGGCCATCAGAGGAATTCAAGAGAGTTTTTTAAATTGACGGATATTGTGGCTACAGTTCAGTTATGTAACATTATTATGACAATAGTCATAGCCTTGACGTGAGACTGAGTGACAGAGGCCATGAACTGTTAGAGAAGGTGTCTAAATCCAGCAATGAGTGTCGCACAGGAGATGAATGGCACACGCACTTTCATCACCGCCTGGGCAAATGGCATAGTGAGCATGAACAGCATTCCTCAGAGGTGACTGTCATGGAGTGAAGGGTACATAAGTGGTGTGTGTGTGTTCCACTCACCCGTGAGATGGTGAGGGGCAGACAGAAGTCCTTCCCTCCTTGCAGCCTGAAGCCCCAGGGGGCAGGGCCAGCCAGGGTGACACTGTAGCTGCTGCTCATGATTCACCTAGAGACAGAAGAGCAGATATTTTACACTCGATTGAACCCATATTAATAGGGATGTAATCCAACAACAGACAGACTCCACACTGACAGAACAAATACCACAGACACAAGAGAGAATAAAAAGGAGAGGAAGAGAATAACAGGAAAAAGAGGATGTAAACAAACACCGTATCACGTACAATAATCTACAATTGGTGTGCAGCCAACAACTGGCATTTAGAAAAGATTGCTATTTTCAAGGTAGAGCAGTGCAACTGCAAATTATGCTAAACCCAAACAGAAGCATTCCTCTGATGAGTCTAGATTAAAGGTATGCCATTGCTTGTTTTCCACCACTGGGCGCTATGAAATAGTCAGATATCTTCTGCAACACTATAAAGAATATTCATTCTTTCCTTTTTGTCATTCAATAACATTTGACCAGACCTGTTGGGGCTACTGTCACAGTCTTATGGCTTGCTTAAACTTTATCACACTGAAGCTATCTAAATTCAAGCACAACAGTCTATTAATAGTTCTCTTCTGAAGCTGCTAGCTCTCTGCTGACAGCTTTAGAGCAGGTCCCAGGTCCACGGCAATGCCATTTACAATGGGGGTAATAGTGAGTCTGTAATAAATCATATACAGTATATCCTCTCAAGTGCTAGAGGACAGATACGCTGGACTGGCAAACAAAGAAGTAAGAGATAACCTATAATGAGGTGTGCATTGCAGGATTTATTATGCAACAGGAAGTTAAAGAGCTACCAGATGAGAGAGCGTTAAAATCCTTTGATGCACACCTCAGAATGGATTACCCCACAGTTTGACAAAAATGTAAAATAAAAGCATTCACTTATTTTCATTGAACATTTTTGACTTTTTTTGGAAAAGCCTTTTTTGGAGCAAATTATAAGCATTAAATGGTGCACATCCTCCAGGGAATTGGAAATGGGGCTTGCAATAAGCCACAGCAGAGAGCATGTAAGCACTGACAATCCTTTGTTTACCTTAAAAGAATCACAGATCAGTGACTCTGGAGCTGCACTTTGGACCTTTCATCTCAGTGTCCTTTCACTGAACCCACTGCTTGTGAAAAATATGTTCTGACAATGGTACCCAGATGGAGACAAACTATATTCTTGTGAAAAGAAAAGCATAATATGGAGATACTGTATGCCAGCCTATTGTAGATAAACAGTGCCATAGCTTTATAGGCAAACTAAACATAATCATATTTATTAATCATATTTAAGGCAAATAAAGCATTTTGGAAATTAGGCATTGGAAGGCAAAGACATCATCACTCCTTTTTTCCCAAAGAATGGGCAAATTTTTGGTATTCGTCTTCCAGTAAGACATGGTCTAGTGAACAGCCCTGTACCTGCATCTTAACACTCATTCCTGGGGTTTAGAAATGATGATTAAGAGATTGAAATCTTGATATAAAATGTCTGGTATGCATTCACATCTTACTAAAACCCCTGCTAATCCCTCGTATGTAATAGAGTGAGCATTGGCCTTTCCTCAGGCAACTGCGGTGCTGCTGGGCCTGCATAGGGACAGAGTAAAGGCTAGACACACCCTGGATGGTTGGAGACTTGATAGAGCTTCAACTTACTGCCAACTCAACGTTTCATTGGAGGGCAGGTTTCATTTCCGTAATTTTGAAAAAAATCTCAATGGCTAAATGCACCCATCATCTACATTACCTCATGGACGGATACAAATACCATATCCTGATTATAGATGTGTGCATTCAAATTAAATGGACAGTTCCAAAAGTGAGACACAGCAAAGACTATTTGGTGAGGTAAAATATTTCATGCACTATTGAGTTTCACTGGTTTAAGCCCTGCCTGTCATGCATTCCTTTTCCCCTGAAAAACCTGAAGCTGCAAGCTATTTACTGGAAGCGAGACTGAGGTTAAGTGCAGTCACATGTTAAGATTTAGTGCATTATTAAATATATTAGTTTGGTGATTGAGGAAATTGGTATACCATATTTGCAGAATACACTTTACTTTATGGAGTCTGGTATGAGTATTCGGCTAACAGGCTGCAGTGAATGTGTCTGTGTGCCCGTGAGCCTCTGTGCACAGGTTCAGAAAAAACACAGATCATGTGGAAATATATCACCTTTGCTCTGCTCAACAGGAAGGGTGGATGTTGACATGAAAACATGACATCAAAGGCTAACCCACAAGCATTACATGTCACATACAGTACATTGCAATTACATGGAAAAAGGGGAAATGCAAAGGCAAAGCTGAGTCTAACTTTGAACAGATGGGCGCATTGTTAGCGGTGATCAGAATTTACTTTTGAGAGCAACTGAGAACCAGAGAAAGCTAAGACTTACAGTTCTGATGTAATGAGCTAAAGGTCTGGCGTTTCTGTTGAACAAATTTGAAAAGATAGTAAAGGAAACTGGGGGTAATTAGAGGGATTTCATTTGGTGCTGGACTTATTTCTGGCTTTGGCGAAGAGGATTTCACTTTTGCAAAGTACGTAATCCATGGCTGGAAGAGCATGTGTGAATTTGACTTCTTAAACTAAGCAATTAAATATTTCACTGCCTCCCATGAAAAAAAGAAAGAAATATTCACACATTTGTGCGCTGGGCAGTGCAGAGGAAACATACTTTTCTGATGAGTATTTCATGAATAATAATGCCTTGTCATCCCAGAGGCATGTCATTTTGAGGTTGTAAGTCATGCTGCCGTCACAAATTCCCTCAGGGACACAGCACCACCTGCTGTAGCCCGTCACCTGGTCAGTTGCCCGAGACACACATCAAATCAAAAGGGTCGGCCTACACACTGTCTCACCATCATGCCTGGAGGGCAACAGGCTCTTTAAAGGAGCCAGTAGAGGAGCCACAAAAGGGTGTGGGGGAGGTGGGGAGAAGAAATAAAAAAAATCACGTGTGAAAGTGATAGGGAGGAGGTGAACACCTGGAAAGCACACAGCACATACCTCTACTATTTATATCACACACGTTCACAATCAAACTAATATACCCAAACACAAATGCACACACGCACACATGCAGGATATGCAAGTCTATAATAAGAAGGCAACCAATTGAAGACAGCTGTCTCCCTCCTCAAGGTGACCTAGGTTTGAGGTGAGCCAAGAAGTTCATTTTTAGGGAAAATTACAAGGCCCAACCCAATATATTGTCCATACATTGTCACCAAGAAATGTTCCATTCTATTTAAACTCATCAAATTGCAGCATTATTTGGGAAACATCCTCCTTGTATAATTAACTGTTATAACAGTGATTAAGAACACATATTTATAATGTTTAAGCACAAAAAAGCACTATACCAAGTTTATAATTCTTTACTGCAACATAGTGCAGCCAAACTCACCACTAATGCTTTAAAAATAATGACATCAGCCAACGTCCTGACCTCAATATAAAGGAACTCAATGACATCTTTCACACTGTTGCAAGCTTTGTTTACCATTTCATTTGAGTCTGCCCTGGGAGCTGGCAATGCTGACAAACACTTAATTTTCCGGGGCGACACAAGACACAATGGACATACATAGTGTAAGTTTATACAAAGACCTTTGAGCCAAAGTCATGGCTTGAGGTGCAACCCTTGAGGAATACACAGCATTGAATAGCTCCCTTACAACTACGTCAGTTGTTCACAACAGATTCCTGCTGTATTAGATTTCATAGCCAACTGGGACATCTCAGTAAAGGTACATAAAATGTTGATGCTGAAACTTGGATCACACTCCAGTCATACTAGATCCGCATATCAGTAGCATTTTTTTTTCCTAATATGAAGAGAACAAACACTAGACTCATCTCATGTCCGTGCTTGTTTTGCAATCCCTAATGATATCATGCATAGACATGACAAGACACACCTATTAGTGTTCCCAAACTGTTGAGCTCTGCACAAGCATTTTATCAGCAGCACCCACATCAACCCTTCTCTAAGCTAGTTCCAGCTTAATTCTGCTTATTTTCCACTTGGGCCTTATCTGTCAAGTTCCTGTCATAATGGCACTTTATTGTGTGAAATATTTCAGTGCTTTCATACCAAAAACAAGATTAAAACGCAATCCTTTCAGCACAGCTCAAATGGGACCTGCTGACCAAGCTATCTACGATCTCAGGCATTTATATGTTCTTGTAGTAGATGTTATTTTAACACGCTCGATTTGATTTGTAGGTAGACTATCCAAATAGTCTGGTACTGAATTTACAGTGAATAAGACCTGCCAACTGGGAACATGCAGGATTTTTTGGTGGGTATTTGGGTTAAAATTTGGGGTAACTTCCTGGTCATGGTTGAATAAGAAAAACATTCTTTAAAAAATTAAAACTCCCCTCACAGTCGAAAAGCTGCCTTAATTGGGAATCAATCACAGGTCAGCAGAGTTCAATGTAAGTGCCATTCACTACCCTGACCTCAATGCCCTTTCCGCTTGCATGTGTCAAACTACTGCTGTGTCAAGTCATGTTTCCTTCTTGTAATCTTTAGGTACTGGGAAGAAAACGCCTCAGTTTCAGACGTCATGCTCATTTCACAATGCTCCAGGAGACAGCGTTGCATGGTGACATCATTGCAGGACTCACAGAGAGGAGTATGTTTTCACAATGTACTGTACCTCACTAGTGTGTATACTATTTTGTCAATACCAAAATTACATTTTACATGAATAAATAACTAAAAATGTACTTTTTTTTGTTAGACTACACCCTCTTAAAACCTAATAAAACAGTTTGACAGTAAAATGTATGATTCAATATCCTTGTCTTGGCAGTGTCAGTGGGACAACTTGTTCCAACCTGACTTTATGGGACACTTTTTGTACACTGGCTGATTACAAATGTTTGGTTTAAAGCAACAGTTAACCCCTGTGCTCTTGTAACACCTGACACATTCTTACATTCAATATACTGCAGCCTATAACACAATTCCTACTTTTCAAATGCCTACTTTTAATTAACTACAGTGTCTTACCTCAGAGTGCATAAGTCCAGACCATTAAATATAATGTAACTTCAAGGGGTAATACTCTAACATAAAGTTTTAGCTTCATTTGGAGTCACGGGACAAAGTGATAACTGCCCCAGGTTTTGTTTACTTTGGTGAACGATCAGAAGCGTCTGTACAATCCAGCTATTTTTTTTTTCTCACGGAAACTGAACTTTAACTTGTCTTTGATCGCCTCAGTGGGTGTGACATAAAGCACATGTCTGGCATTATAAGTGCACTTTTATGATAGACTTTTATTCTACTTGTCAGCCAGTAAAACAGGTGTGTAACTCTGATAGGAGCAGAATAACAAAGCGTTTATATCTACTATAGCTACATATTTCGATGCGCTTGTGTTCTTTTAATTGTGACTTTGTAACGGGCACATAAAACAGTACATTAATAACGGTAACACGAGCAGAAACTTTCGCCGTCTCATTATTTCAAAGATTTTGTCAGATGTATTGTACAGTACTCACCTTGCCTTGTGAAGCCGGGTCTGGTGTTCAGAGGGAGAAGCGTGACTTTAGTCCGTCTGCTCTCAGTTTCGAAGTTAACTGGACTGAGCGGAACTGAGACTTCCGCATATAAGCCAGCCCCATCTGGCCGCCGGTAGGAGGGTTCACAGCAGTGTGTGTGGGGTTGTTGACTGAAGGCAACACAGCAGCAGGCATGGGCTTGCCACATGGCGGGACAGTAGGCTACAGGTGAGTGTTAGTTAGTAGAGCAAAGTGTCCCAAACTGGAGCAGTTTTGGAGCTAACGTAGCTAGCTTAAAGCTCAAAATGCAAGCTAGGTTAGCTCTCCTGAGATGAACGATAAAACCCGGCCACAATATGCAAAAAGGACTAAATCACTACCTGTGTTAAAGTTGGTAGACCCTCCCAGCTGTTCACAAATGTGATTTATGTAGTCTAACAAGCCCCAGCTTGTACCCCATCGGCCTTTGTAGATTTCATAGTTTTGTATGATGGTTAGCTTATATTCGAGTCACTACGTTAGGCTAGCTAAGCTAACTGTTTTCAAACCGTGAGAAGGAAACCTGCAGGTTGTTCAATAACATTATCACTGACATTTTCTTAAAAAACAAAAGAAGATACATCCAGTTGGAACACAATTAACTATATAATTATAATTAAATATAAATATTTTTCGACAAAGATGGCAGCCGGAAGTAATGTAAAGTTAAGATCTTTCTTGTTTGGTTTGTATGAGAAATATCAGCTTTCCCTTTTATATGTGAACATATCAAACAAAGGAAAATTTGAGTAATTTAGATATATTAACTTGATAATAATGCTTAATTTTTTGTGGTGAACACCTTTTTTTTTGTCAGAATCAGTGGATTTTTTTGCACAGTTGGTTGCCTAAACCCAAAGCCATCCTAATTCTTGGTATTTTGTCTGTGTCAGTGACTTCACAGCTGAATGTACCTCAATCACTATGTAGTTATGTAAGCTCTTAAATAAGCCCTTTTCGCAAATTAAAGCCTCTCTGGAGCCACTCAAAATCACATACTTGTGCCACCTGTAGACCGAAACCTTCCTGTATGACTTGTTCAGAAGTCTCTCTTAAATGTCTCTATACTTGAAATTGAAAAGATCTTATAAAATGTTCAGTTTCACTCTGCGATATCTGCCATGTATTGGGTTAAGCTTGTGTTAAAATCAAGGAGTTAAAAA
>NTHP01000049.1:1506649-1522620 GCA_003416845.1 Oplegnathus fasciatus | reverse complement strand
AAGTTCATATGCTCACACTCTTCGTTGTACTGTACACTCTGTTGGCTATCAGCCTTTTGCTTCTTTACTATATCTCATATCAGATGTAGTGGAGGAATAGGTTTTTGTTGCTACAGTTTAAAATTATGTTTAGTACATCTACTTGCTTTTCCAAAATCGTATTAGTTTGTATTAGAAATCAATCAGATGCAGATATACATACATATTGGTTTGGACTGCCAACAGATTTTGGTATGGTATGTTCACCAATTGTGTCAACTTGTTTCTATAATTTGTGTCACCACTTGGGAACTATATGGGCCTGCAAAAAGTTCAAGAGCTGACAAGAACATNCACACGATGTTAAGATAAATGTTAAGATTGTACTTAAAGGTATAACAAGTAGGTTTTGTCTGTTGCTGCTTGTAAACTCAACATTGAAAGCTGGCCCCGCCTCCCCAGCTCGAAGCGCACGTGCTACTGGTGGTCCCACGTGCTTACGATCTGGTAACTGGTCGCTACGTTTTTATGGAGTCCCGCACCTCACTCCCTGCGCACTGTTATTGGCTGGGGGCTACACACCACTGCCCAAAGGTTGATGCCCAGAAACGTCCCGAGCACTGCAAAATGAGAAAATACAGGCAGAGGGCAGGGTCTCTGCATATACAGACACCGCCACACACTTCTAGTGGGTCATAAGTGATGATTGAGAGGGTTTTTTTGTGTGACTCTATACATTGTTTTTTAGGCAAACCCTACTCGTCATACCCTTAATATATATTTTACATTTCTGGCTGTGAATTAAAATCCAGGGGGAGGTTTCATTGCAATGAAAGACTTATTGTTTTGAAAGGTTGCTTTTTTAAATTACTTTTTAAATGACCCCAGGGAGATGTACAGACATATGGAGGGACAGGGATTCATACCCTGGCCTATGCAGTATCCATCCAATAACTCTCAAATCCACATCCTTCTGAGCTTAAGTCCACCTCCCTCACCATAACAGGCAGGGGATTGGAAATCAATAACAATGGCACATCCAAACACTCACTTTCAATAATACCGTCATTCTGATGCCATTACTCTCTTAAGACAAGTTCAGATCAAAGATTGATTACAGATGCAAGATTGCAACTCCTAGCAGGGGAATCACAAGATCATAAATAATCACACTAATATAAAATGGAAGACCACAAGCACATTTCAATACCAATGGATTCTCTAATGGACTCCCTTGTTGACTCATTGTGGGAAGCAAAAGTCTGTACAGAGGACAGTCAATGACAGTGACTTTCTTGCTGCATTAACACCTGTATTGAAGAAGTGTCAGTCAAAGTGGACACTTCATCACTAGAGGTCAGAAATCCAATTATAAATGGCCTTTAAATGTAGATGCAGGAAGACAATAGGGAAACACCAAAGTCAAGAGGATGTCCAAAAAATCCACACAGTGTATGTTTGTACACTGTATTCACTTATTGACTCACAAGCTTTTGTACTCCCTGAGTGCATTCATGCAAAGGCAGCAAAGGGATTTCTGTTGTCTTTCAAAACATCTGTGTTTTGCACAGATGAACACTAACCCCCACACTCACAAAGCAAGGTAAATCTCCCAGAACAAAACAGCACCTTTGTTTGTCTGTTTTTAATTGGAGCCAAGCCTGTGAACAAGTTCAGGAAGAAAGTTGAATTGCCCTGCAACATGACATTTGTGTGCAATTAATTTTTTTCAAGCTTTGTCCCAGATAGAAACTCCTTGTAACTTCCCCCAAATCTCCCTAAAATCAGTTCTGTCCAGTTAACATTGTGCTTCTCTGTTGTCCAGAGGAGAAATTGAAGAGACACAACATGCAGCTGACACAGATACACATGAAATCCATTCCTTTTGTGAAATTAGCTTACACTGCATCAGTGAACTGTGTTAGCATATCTTTGGACAAACTCAGTATGTTGCTATTCACACATTCTCACTTCATGAAATCCTGTGATACACATTTGCATGTACATGCAAAGTTTTATTAACAATAATGAGCTTGGAACTAGTGGTCCATGTGGGGCCCACAGCAGGTGTTGACATGGGTTTTTCTGTGGGCACAGATGGTCATGTTGTAATGCATGGTAATGTTGTGTGCTTGATAACCCTGTTAGAATTAGCATATCATAGCTCACTGCACACACATACACCTCAGATTGCCTTTTGGCAGCAGTCTGCAAATCATAGCGAAAGCTTTTGTTACGCTGAAAAGCTCAAAGTGATTTTCTCTGGGGTAGCCTCTTTTCTCTCAAGATCACCTACATCTAATTCTACTTTTTGTAAATGCAGGCTTCAGAATATTAACTACAGTATTTATAGCAGCCTCTGATGTCTATCATCTGTGAGGTATCAGTGTAATCTGTGTCAGTGAGCATTTTACGCTCACATTTATTACATTATACTTATTTACTGTTACAAAAGGTATAGGGACACAGATGTAGGATGAATATTTGTTCCAATGGAATTGAAAACAATGGTACTATATGCGTCCTTGTTCTGGATATCTAAATCTTAGACCAGTGTTCATATAGTGCCTTACTGAATATTTACTTTAATGGTTACATGAGCTCCATTTATCATCAGCAGCCTCTACGCATTGTCTTACTTGTTTTGTCCACTGACTGTAAAAAGACCAAAAAGAGTAAACATTGCACAGACAAAGGAGTTAGAGTATATTTGTATGTCTACATGCAAGTGAGTGGGTGTGACTGGAGTAGAAATTGAGTGATGCGTCATTTGAGATAGCCGTGTGTAGATGTGTATCACTGGAGGATGGACCTTAATGCAGAAAACATGTCAGGCCCAGGATTTTATCTAACACCTGGTTCTTCACTGCATTCAATGGAATACCATATACCCAGGAGTAACCATAGTGTATACACAGCTTGTAACATACACATCGGTAGATATACTACATTGACTTTAGAGTTATTTCAACTATATTTTTCATATCCTTTTAAATGAAAAAGTATGCAGAAAATCAGAGTTTTTGGTCCTAATTGTAAAAAAGTAGTTGTCATAATTACATTAGTTAGCAGAGTGAAAAAACAAATATTGCAAGTTTACAGTTTAGTTGATGAAATTAGATAATCTCTGACTTCTCTCACCTGGGGATAATATACAGTCAGTGTTTATATATTTGATACATGTGTCAATTTGTTTATTCAGTCATTTATTTAATCAAATCCTCATTGTATATGCCTGAAATGTTTTTCTAGAATACACTCTGGATATGTGAATTATTCTAAAAGTTTAATGGTTGCTGAACCACGTGTGTATTCACTCTGTCATCCAGACATGAATGAAGTATGAAAGCCAGTGAATGCTATCTTGGGTTGCTTTTTGGGTGGAAGATAATGAGGCAGGGAACATGTGTCATAGACTTCATCATGATGACACATTTTTCTTCTATTCTTGTTGAGAATCTAGTTGCATTGTCCGACATCAGTGTATAGTGGGGCACATAGCCGTTGATTGGATTACCCAGAGCTTCAGTGCTGTTATTTAAGCTTTATGTGGTTTAGGTGGTAGCCCAATGTTGATTATGTGTGTATAAGGGAGTAGCTGACTGAATTATTGAATTTATGCATTGATTTATCCTGTACAGTTAGAAAATCACTGTGCTGCTTCCTGGTATTGAATGCCCACAGGCTGCTGTGAAGACCTCTCTGCCTGTGCTTGTGACATCTCTGCTTCCTAATGCAAGAACACAGTGTTTCCCCCATTCAGCGCTCTAAATCTCTGCAACACCCAAGCATTGCAGATTGTATTGTTCATGGTTGAAAGTATATCAAATGAAATGTTGACTTTGAGTTTGTTTTGCTAGACTCTAAGAATTAGGCACTGGTGTATATAACTTTTAGTTAATAGTCACTAGTTATTATATTCAACAGATTCATATATTCAATTAGATACATTATAGAATTGATTATATCTTATCCAGCCTGATATCTCAAACGACCTGTTGATTTTATAATATGCAGTGGTGGAAAGTAACTAAGTATTATACTCAAGTACAGTTTAGAGACAGATTAAGGTTTTACATACAAAACAATATTGATCACAAAATACATAAAATGCATTGTTATAGACTAAACTACCCAACAGTACAACATATAAAATACTTAAAAGTAGCTTTAAGTAGACTTTGTTAATAATTCTTCTGTACTTTTACTTTAGTAAAATATTGAATGCAGGACTTTTACTTGTGACAGTATTTTTACAGTGAGGTACTGCTACTTTTACTTAAGTAGAGGATCTGAAGACTTCTTCCACCTCTGATAATATGCCACCAAAGGGACGGTTTAATGTGTGATGTTGTCTTATTAACAAAACAGCCTTAGGCAAATCAGCCTCTGCAATCTTTCTTGTTTGGGAGTTCCAGCAGGACAGAACAGTAGAGCACTGTGCTCCCACAGTCCAACCATGCACTTCTTCCTTCCTTCCCAGAATTTGTTCTTATGACCAGTTCACATGCAGAAATATGATAATTGAGACTTGTTACAGTGGCTGATTAACCCGCCGTCATGCTGCAAACGAGAATGTGCGGCTTGATGTTATTTAGAGCCTATCAATATTCTCACTTTGACTGATCTATTTAATATTAACTACGACGTGAACATAGTGGAATAGTATTAGATCTGTATATCTTAGAGAAAAACTCAAAGTCAATGCTGGATGTGTTGCGCAAGCAGCATGTCAGCAGCACTTGAGCATCATGAAGCATGCCTCATGATGCTTTACTTCCTGTTTATATGTGGTTTTCCTGAAATTCATTAACATTTGTACCATCTGTTTCAGCAACCAAACTCAAGTGTGATTCATGTTGTGGGAGACATGGTCAAAATAAGGCTTTGCATAAAATCTAAATTATACAACAATTAAATAATTATCATGGCTGAAGTGAAAACAACAAAAGGTTAATATGAAACAATACTGCTCACTTATATTATTACTCATAATTTGGAACCACTCCTTCTTCCAGACTAGTTCCTCAGATAATAACCAAAGGCTGTAATGAGGCCTTGATGGAGGATGCAGTCTGAAATGACTACTTATGATTTTTTAAAAAGCAGAACTAAAAACAAGAATTGTTTTCAGGTTAACAAGGATATTATTTTAATCAAAATTTCACTGCACAGCTGTTTGGCTATAGAAAAGGTTTGTAACTGACTTGTAAACTGACTTAACAATGCAGTTTGAATTGACAGCGACAAACGAGCACATTCTTCACCATCACTCCTTCGCTTACCAGAAAAAGGCGTACATGACCAAGGCATTCCCAGTGACACCCACTGTTCCAATCACCAAGACAAAGAAGGCAACAATGTAGTGAGCGTGGTCCTGGACATCCACCTGCCGATAGAATCCATGTTCCACGTCCATTTCTGTGACAACAACCACACACACACAATCACACACACAGATGTCAGCATCTAAGGGTCTAGCTTTCTTGTACAGCGTGTCCGAGTGACTTTCATACAAACCCAATCTTCCTCTTTGTCACTCTGACCCACTAAACTCTCAAGCATTATGTAAGAGTTCTTATCATGATCAACAAGTAAAATGTCTGCGGGCACAAATATAGAAATAAGATGTGACGGCATACGGCTTGCATCTGCAACACTGCATCTTTATTCAGTTACCACTCCTTCATGTCATTATTTTTATTTAGTTAAGTCAGTCGGCTAACGGTCATGTGAATATGTTAATGTTCTTACATTACATTACTTTTGTTTTTACATTTATGTATCCATCTTTTAATTTTTGATCACATCCATTGTTGTTATTTTTTGTTATTTTTTGTTTGTTTCATGCTTAAGAAATGTACCAGTTCAGTGCTCACATTTTGAACATATCCACTCTTTTCCAATAGGAAATCTGAGGAAGTCCCCACATTTCCTCCCAGCTCACTGTTGATGTTTTGAAACTCAACTGTGAACTTTGTTGAGTTTTCAGACAGGAAATTTTGGGTTTTGGGGGTTACTATTGGACACTATAACAAAATTGGACAGTGTATCTGTACGTTCTGAGGAAAAGTCAGTACTGGTCTGTTGTAAAGGGAAAAGTACCGAAAAGCTTAGTTTCACAAAAACAAATCAAAACAGCTTAAAAGCTGTACACCTGAGCACCTTTTAGCCTTGCTAATGGCATGGCTCTGTGGGTGGCAATGTCAGTCTGTCTGTTGGTAGGTTGGCCGGTCCACCACTTTGGTCCAGACTGAAATGTCTTAACAACTATTAGATTAATTTCTATGAATCTTTTGTACATACAGTAATGGTCTATAGAGGATGAATCCTACTGACTCTGGTGAGACCCTGACTTTTTCTCTCGTGCCACCATGAGGTTCACATGTATGCTTCTGAGTGAAATGTCTCGACAGCTATTGGAAGGATTGCCACGATATTTGGTTACACACATTCATTTTTCCCATACACACATTCAGGATGAATTGATAAAACTTTGGTGGTCCCTTGAACTTTTCATCTACCGCCATCATCAAGTCAAAATTTCAGTATGTCCAAATAGCTGCACAACTAATGACATTCCCATCAGAATCAGCTGTATTTTGCCAATGCTAATTAGCAAATATTAGCATGCTAACACTCTACACTGTGATGGTGAACATGGTAAACATAGTACCTGCTAAACATCATCGTATTGGCATTGTCATTGTAAGCACATTTCCATGCTAGCGTTAGCATTTAGCTCAAAGCTCCGCTGTGGTCAAGTACAGCCTAAAAATTTAAGTAAAAATATAAATATTTAGATTCTGCCCCACTTATTTTGTTTGGGTTGTTAGTCAGTATTCATGGGTTGTGTGATTTGTTTGCATTCTACTCAACCATAAAAATAAAATCTATATGAGCGCTATAAACTAAATCATAGATTATCTCCCTGATGTTTAATAATAATGATTGACATATCACAGTCGATGATGGTCTACAGGTACATGTGATGAATTGATGATATCAGTGCTGTAAATAGCCATTGCTGAGTGTAATGTCAACTGTTGTTGGAGTTTTTGGAGAAGCAATGGAGCACGCAGAAGCACTGATGTGTAAACAGATGATTAAGGGTGTGCCTGCCTCCATCTGTGACTAACCGGGGGAGCACATGCGGCCAGTTTCACGATGAGATTTATAAATCTGACAAACAGCTATGTATGCATATTTCTGTCTTTGTGTGTACAGAGTTCAGTTTTAGTCCAGAATCTGAGTTTTATGCATCTGCCTCCACATCCTTGTACTTTTTTTTTCTTTATGTCAGCTACATGACACCCCTTTTTAAGATGTTTTGCAGTTCTTCAAGTCTTCTACCTAATGAGAAAGGAAACCATGCTCTTAGCACAGTATCTCCTTTGCAAGGTGTTTGGTTAGGAATGGTATGGGACTGGTAACGGACAAGTATTCTCTTCCCTAAAGCCTTCCCTAAAGCCTGGCACCTGGAAACAAAACTGATTCCTGTTCTAAGAATTTTAAACTTTCTCCGCGCTGCACTTTTCTGGACTGAAATGCCCAGTTCACCTTATAAACTGACTTACAGCTTATAGAATCCGAAGGATTATGACACTCAGTGCCATTTAATATCAATTATTAATCCTTACAAACTGTAAAATCGGTTGGCTAAGTATTAATCATGATAAGAGTTGAAGAGCTGTGAAGCTGCCATGGCCTTTCTGGTCAGAGAGGAGATCCTCACTCAGTATTATTGAACTGGTTTTTATTTTTTAGTGAACTGGGTTTTTATGAGGTCATTCTTAGGACAGCCACAGTATGCATTTTCAGAGCATGGAGCCAGTGGATGGCAGTGTGACAGGCAAGATGTATAGAAGTGTTGGAGTGAGTTAAGTTTAATCTGTCGAAAATGCCCAGTGATTGCTGAGCTGTAAACAAGAGAGATGTTTAGGTCATGGCATGTTTTATAATGAAAATGTCTGTATGGACTTCCACATGCTGTTCCATGTGGCCATTGCTCAGCTTCAGCAGTGATTATAAGAGGATTTCTATGTTTTGTTAATGTGATGGAATCAGGAGTGCACCTTGAGTCACGCAATATTAACAGAATTTATCATCCTATGTAAACCCACTTCCTGTCTGCCTCTGATCTACATTATAGAAAGGAGTTAGGTGCCAGTGCAGCACAATGCTCTTAGCCACATCCATTTCAGAAGATGCTGTGTAACATCTGTCATGTATCGCATTAATAATTTGTTTGAGAACAAGAACATGTTATAAATTGTGTCCACCGTTGACTCACAGTGTGCAATCCTAAATTAAGCTGAGTGATTGTACTATACTTAATCCACCAGAGCAGTAGTGAATCGGACTCATAATACATGTACATGGGAAATATGTTAGCATGTTGCTATGTCTAAAATGTTGAACCTTTTTGGTGTGTTTGCATAAAACATTCTTTATTATATACAGCACCTACAATTAAAACATTAAATGAAATTAAATTCTGTAAACTGATAGTGCAGCATTTTCTGTTATGGTGTAAAAAAACAAATACATAAGCATAGATATCTGTATTACAGCCCAATGGGTGAAGCACACATGGACATGCAGTGTGTCAGGTCCACACAGGGAGCTCTTGCTGTGCTCAGTGAAGCCTTGTGCGTCACAGGAACCCTCAATCACCTCTTACTTCCCTTCATTAGGCATCAAAGCATTGTCTCATATGAAAGGCTGAAAGTCCCATAAATTAAATACATATCTGATTTAGTGTGACTGCGTTCACATTAAAGGTGAAGTGCACCCTTTAGCGTCCTTTATGAACATAACTGGGATGGGAGGATCGAATGTGTTCATGTTCACTCAGAAATTGCTAATACGAAGTTCATGTTCATGGAAAGCAAACGGATTGATGAAGATGAATTAGCGCCGATAGAGGAGAGCATGCCTTGTCTGCTCCTTTTAATTTTCTACTTGTTAAGTAGATATTAAAATACATTCAAAACATTTTAAAACCGTATTTAAGACTACAGATCTACTGGTAAATGACTTAAAGAAATTCTCTTGACAAATGTATTGGTAGGCGTTACACAGAGCATAGTTCGAATCAACAAGTGTGTTTGTTAGAGATTTTTCTTTTATAAGTATGACCCGTTTTTAATTGAAGTTATCCTCAGTAGTTGATGATAAATAAATACAAATCATGTTATGAAAAAGGATGTTGTATTGGTGAGACAAGGGGTAAAGCATCAAGTGATCAAGCCCACTTCTGACAAAGTCTACAGTACGCATATGCCCAATTTGGGGTAAATTTAAGTATTGATCTGCTAATATCAACATTACTGCATAATTATGTGATCAGTGTAGAATCTGGTGTGGTTAATCAAGAGGTGAAGAGAATAAAGAAGATCTTAAATAATAACTAAAAATGAGTGACTGCATTCAGGAATAGGAAGGAATTTCTCCTTAATAAGACACAAACAGAAAACTGGTACAACCTGCAAGCTCAACCAAAAAAAATATATTTTTAGCAAGAGTATGGAAACCACAGATTTTACTGCAAATGCATAGTTTAAAACAACCCAAGATACAATTATTAAATTAAAACACATTCATGAAAACTGTGTTTGCTCTCTTGGGACGTTTCATATTGTTCATTTTCAACAGATTCACATATCATGATTTACACTAGTATGCAACAGCAAAACACGCAGAAAGGGGTTCCTATCAAGTTAAACTAGCCTCTAGCCTAAAAAACATAGTCATTATATTAACAAAGTGTTACTTTACCTTATCCAGAGAGTGAAGCCCCTTTTCCTCTTCAGGGTACCTCTGTGTCTCTGTTTGTAGCAGGCTGGCAAAGAGGATCAGAGACACTGAAGCTGTACGGCATGTAAAACTGCTGGTGAAAAATCCACCATGCGTAGTGTTTAAATGGATAAGGTTGATGACTGCTTCTCTAATCCCCAAGTTAGATGGAGATTCCCTCATACAGTGCCGCAACAGTAAGCTGCTGCTATCAGTGCTTGAGAGAATATGAGAATACACAGAAAGACGAATAGAAAGCGAGCAGCAGCAGCACATTGACCCATCCCCCTGCTGGCTACCCATCACACACAGCTCTCATATAGCACAATGCATCCATCAAGCCAGTGTGTGTGCATGCATGAGGAAGTGCGTGTGTTTGTTTGTGTGGGAAGGTGGCAAGAGGCTTAGTCTGAGCATATTAAAACATTTCAGGTAACAACTGTAAAGTCTAAACTTATAAATGCTAAATACTTCTAGAAAGAAAATGTGCTTCATTAGAAACATTTTGAAACAACTGCATGTTGCACTATTGCAGCTTCCCCTAATGAACCAAGGCAGATTGCGTGTTCTGCAAAGTAGTTTTCATAAGCATTGATTTCTGTGTATCTAATACCCATCGCCAGTGGCGCAATTCGGTGTGAGCACCAGATGCCGTAGCTGATTACATTGGAGGTGAGAAAGTGACACAGCACAGTTGCCGCTGCTTCCCATTCGGTGCTTTGAGAATTGCGAAGAGAAGTCTTGTGGTTTTGAAGAGCACCAAACATTTTACGTAGTATCAGACCTGTTCACTGCTCACCCTTGTGTGAGGAGAATCTTGAGAAAAGCACTCAGATAAAAGCCTCCCAATGTTTATCATCTCATGCACAATTGAGCAGACAGCTGCAGCACCTCCTCTTGCCCTTAATGTTTCCTGCTGTTCTACGTTGAAATCTGGAATCTTTGTTTGACTGTCATAGCACCTTGGCGGGGATGTGTGGGTTCAAAACAGGTCAGAAGATGTGGCGACTTATAAAATGGGCTTGCTCTGTGAAGATTCATTCTAGATACCATCTAGCAAGAGGAGGATAAGCCTTTACACTTCTGGGTCACTGCACTTGCAAGGGAAACAGACCTATCAACATACACTAGTTTCCAACCAGTTAGCTTCACTACAATGAATTCTGACATAGTAGCACAGGGAGGCAGATATTAGTTATTTTTTGTATTTCTGTTGTTTTCTATGTTGGGTATGATTTTTCTTAATAATTTTACTGGGTCAAACTACACAATTGTGATGACCAGCTGATTCACTGGGAGGGCATTTAGCGTCATGGGTACAAGGCTTAACTGTGTTCTGTATGTAGTTAAGACAAAGAGAGCTTTCATGAATTCAGAAAGGGAAATCTGAAATGTGCCCAAGGAAAGCATGTACAGGAGGTGAACTCAGTGTTATAAACATGAATTTAATGCAATCCAGTACAATAGTCCAACAAAACAAAGCTCATTGTAGCTTGTAACATTCAATTTTCATTGACATTCTCGGAGAGGTGTTAACTCGACTCTTTGGTAATTTCGTGGTGTTGTATTGCATACTATTATGCATAGAGGGAGCATATTGTTACAGCTACTATAATGGATATTACACATCATTAATATAGTAAATAGGGCTGAACGATATGCAAAAGAAATCATATTGGGATTATTTAGACAGATATTGCGATATGAGGCACGATTTTAGTTTTGAATTTCATTTTCACTGAAAAAAATATAAAAATGATGATGATGTGATTTTTGTTGGGGTCTGTACCAAACAAGCATGTTCCCTTACATCTGGAGAATATGATTTCTGTAACACCACAACACCATGCCTAATTTATAATGGTATGTTGTGACACATTTTACCTTTATCAAAAAATTGCATCTCCTGCAATTTGGAGTTGGCCATATTGCGATTTCGATGATATTTCAATTAATTGTTCGGCTTTAATAGTAGATACTGAGATGATGTGGTCACAAGGTAGGACTGTGTGGCACTTTTCCATAGCCTGGAGGAAGACAATTAAAGTGGAGGATGTGAGAATCACTGGTACCACACTGTCCCCGTGCAGACCAGTAAGAGATTGTTATGCCAAATGGTACATCACTGTTAAGTAGGATAATAATACTGGTTGCCTCTCGAGCCACCAAGAGATGTCCACGCACTGACGCATACTAATGTCAGTTGTTTTAGTCAGTCTAGAGGAGTAGATGAGAGTGCTGTTTGCTTGCTTCTTTTGCCTGAGGTGACCCCACCACAACAATCAACCATCCAATTACTGTCAAAATGGTCTGTCACCTCTGTCACTCCCTCTGAGGTGTGAAAAGGACAAATGCATCCCGCAAAATACCTTTCAATAAAGAAGCTTGTACTTGAGAATAAGTCTGCCCTTAAGGGGTTTTAGGGACAAGCAGCAATCTATAAAATAAAATTCAAGTCAGAAACCCTCTCTGACAAAAGTCTTTAAGACCAAAAAGGGAAAGATTAATATAAATGTTTCTTTTTCATGACATGACAAGACAAGGCAAGAGAAAATATCAGGGTATATAATCAGGGGCTACTGATTGTGGCCAACAAATGTTACAGTGTTTGCAAAGGATTTCTTGTACTACTGTGTTACAGCCAAAGATTTATACACAGTGACCACCATGTTTGTTAAATCCACTTTACCCAATTAGATCAATTATTTTGTCAACGCATGTAGAGGGAAGAGAGGCTTCTGTAAAACAAAACTGGTACTTGCTGTAGCCCTGGTCGCTTCCTTTAGGGAGTAGATGGCATTTTTGTTTTATTTTAGGTTAACAGTTAGGCTAAGCTTCCTCAGTTTTATTTATATAGCGCCAAATCACAACAAAAGTCATCTCATGACACTTTACATATAGAGCAGATCTAGACTGTACTCTTAAAAATGTTATTTGCAGAGACCCAACAATTCCCACCATGAGCAAACACGTGGATCTAATGTGGCCCCAGGTATACTTAGGCAGGGATCCCATGATGTCCACAACAATCCGACACTTGGGAACGGCAGAATTACCCCAGATGTCCACTGGATGTGGCTGTGTCAAGTGCCGGTTGTGCTATGGCTCCACCATGTCTACATCATGGTTCCAATGTATGAGCAAGTGGAACCCTTTGCCAATATTTTTGGGGATTTACAAAAAAAAATCATGAAGTATTAAATTAATGTCAAATGTAAATAAATATAAGGATTTATATTCATTCACAAATGAATTTCATGTTTCAGAGATGTAAGCCACTCTGGCAAAAATAGATCCGGGGCATAAAGATATGGAAGCAGAGAAAAAAGCCAAAAGAGCCACATATGAGCCATGTCTGGTGGATATTGGCACGCTTGGCAGCAGATTGTTTCCGGCCGCTGCAATGGAGCTTTTCCCGGTGGACATTGGGGGTTAAAGAGTTAAAGTAATTTATCTTTTGATCGTTGATTGGTCATTCTCTGCAGTTTCAACAAGACTCCTGCATGGTACTCTTGATGCTTGACCTCTAGAACAGAGTCAGCCCTCATTTATAGGTCTTTCCTGCTCCTACATATGAGGAGGGAGTGGAACAGATTAAACGCTTTTGACATATAATGGATTTGGACCTAGCAAGTATTAACACACGTTTCTGTTTGCTCCGGTTTGTGTATACAGCAGTTTATTTCTGACCATAAATGCTTGTTAACAATGACACCAGTGGCCATTACGTCAACTGCAGTCAGCATCCTGTTGCTCGTGCTCGCACGTGTGCTCGCACTGAATGTGATTGACAGGCATCATGTTGATACTGTGCTAGCCAGCTTTATCAATCGCTGTTTGTCTAGCTTTCACCGAGAGGCTCAGAAATGTCAACATAGCTAAATTTGCTGGATGATAACGCTAATGGTAAGTGAACTAGACGGAATATTATAAATAAGATGTGTTTCCACACTTCATCATTGCCGTGATAGTTTCCATCACAACTCTCATTTCGCTGAATCGATGCGCTAATGTTTCAGCATAATATGTTGACCCGAGTTTTCCCCCGATGACAGTCACATTCCTGTTTTGCCAGACGGGCTTCACTAGATAAAACTAGTTTTTTTGTGCTTACGTGGAGTTTGTGTTGGAGTCTGTGTTGTGGTGTGACGGTATGATCCCAAAATATACAGATTTTGCTGTGATTTAATTACAATAAACGGATCAAAAGGATGCCGAAATAACTGCATCATGATGCTGATTTGTAAAAAGTCTCAATTCATGCTTTGTCAGGTCTGTCCGCAACTTTTAAAATGCTTGTTTTCTGAATGGAGTTCAGATCGATCACGGCTATGCTATGCTGACATTGTAGCTGCTGCATCAACACTCAACATAATGTCATCTAAATTAGGCATAAATACGGCAGTGACATTGTTATTTATACACATAGATATCTACATATTGTGTAACTTTAAAATTATATCTGTATAAATATGTAGTAGTATCATAGAGCTAACGTTATTTAGTGTTGCACACTGTTGCCAATGTAGGGAGCTGAAGACAGGCAAGGCACTCGGGAGCGCGCATAAACGTGACATCTGTTGGATTTTCCCAGGAAAAAACGCCCTGAGTCCTTTACACAGAAATCAGTCCACAGGCTGTTACAGGCTACTGAGAAAGTCGGGAAAGGTCTCATTTTTTAAGTTATGTTACAATCCATTCACACATTGGCAATAAAAAACCATTAAAAAACGATTAATACATGGAAATTGTTACATACAGAACCTTTAATTGTTGTGACATTTTGTTATGTGATACTGTCATTGTGTTTCTATGTTTTCTACTTTTTCTCTCAATAGAAGAGGGTGTGTTATCCCTAGATCTACCCAAAATATCATTTAACGAGCTTCTCACTGTCACACTTAATTTCATTTATCCTATTTTAATAATACTTGTTTTATTTTTCCTTTTCATTTTAGTTACTTGGATCCTTACTCAACAGCACGACTTCCAGTCTGCTGCATACCCAGACTTATTAATTGCCATTTTGGGCTCCATTTTCTTTGGCGTGGGTTAAGAAGTCCTCACCTCACGTGCCCTTAGTCAGTGCACAGGCATGATAGAGATGGATTAATTTCCATATAGTGTCCTACTAGGTGACAAATGGTCAATGAATGAGTAGTCACCTTGTTCATTTTTAATGTTCTTATATTGATTATTTTTCTACATTACGTAAGTGTATCAGCATCAGCATCAGTGAGGCAGTGGATGGTTAGAGGTACACTCTGAATCCAGGGCCGTCATTAGGAAAAAAGTATTATCTAATGGCACAGAGGATCAACTACTCATTTATATTAAGGGTTCCTGCAGACCTGTCTATATGGATTACTACAGATTTAGTTATAGCTAGCAACTCACAGGAATGAGAGATTATCAACAAAGCTCAGTGACACAGTGAACTGTGTCAGAGGCTGTGACAGAGCTTTACTGAGACTTTAAGGAATTATGGCTGTTGGTTCTTTACTCCATGGCATTACATGGAACATCATATGGCTCTTAAGAATACCATAATGCCTTGATGTAGTGAAGTGTTTTAGCAATACAGCTACAGACGGGTGACAAATTAAAGGAAAAACCAACATGAAGTGTCTTAGTAAGGTGTTGGGCCACCACATCCCGCCAGAACAGCTTCAGTGCACCTTGGCATTGATTCAACAAGTCTCTGAACTCTACTGGAGGGATGAACACCATTCTTCCAAAAGATATTCCCTCATTTGGTGTTTTGATGATTGGTGGTGGAGAGCGCTGTCTAACACATTGGTCCAAAGTCTCCCATAGGTGTTTAAATGGGTTGGCATATGATTCACATCATTTTCATACTCATCAAACCATTCAGTGACCCCTCGTGCCCTATGGATGCAGGCATGGTGCCCCTGGAAGAGACCTTTCCTATCAGGATTGAAAAGTATAAACCCTTCCCCCTAAGGGGACAAGTGGACCCAAACCATGCTAGCAAAATGCTTCTCACCTATATGGAAGCATCTGCATTTGTCTGTATGTGCTGATGACTGACCGATATCTGAGGAACTCCACTGCTTTGTAAAAGACACAAGACATATGGTTAATATAGCTGAGTTTAGTAATCCCCTCTAAGATGAAGAGGAACTGCAACTATTGTCCTATGACTGATATCAGCCTATGTTACAGTAGCATAT
>NTHP01000049.1:1479626-1504690 GCA_003416845.1 Oplegnathus fasciatus | reverse complement strand
GTTGGCAAGACTAACTTTGCAGTCTGATACAATATGTTGAACACTTGTGGTCGTCACACCCAGAGGATATGTCTGCTGAAACTGTGAGGTGATGACGGCACATCAGACGTTGCTCCAGTAATGAATCAAGACACCAAACGCTAAGCTTCTGTCTTCCAACACTTTTGCAGTTCATGCATTTTTCTTTCAGTTTTGAAAATGTTCTGACACACCTTGCTGCTTCCTCTTGGTGATGTATTTGCTCCATATCCTCTTCCTTTTCCTGTTCTCTATCGCTGTGGTATTGTTTCATGCAGATTTGTTTGTACCAAGACCAAGGACCCTGCTGCACTTGCTCTGCAGTGTCCTTGTCTGAGTGGCAGTGGTCACATGCTAAATAATATGCAGTGTACCTCCCATCTCCCTCTGGATGACCACTAGAGCCATCTGTGTGTGTGTGTGTGTGTGTGTGTGTGTGTGTGTGTGTGTGTGTGTGTGTGTGTNATGGCTCTTAAGAATACCATAATGCCTTGATGTAGTGAAGTGTTTTAGCAATACAGCTACAGACGGGTGACAAATTAAAGGAAAAACCAACATGAAGTGTCTTAGTAAGGTGTTGGGCCACCACATCCCGCCAGAACAGCTTCAGTGCACCTTGGCATTGATTCAACAAGTCTCTGAACTCTACTGGAGGGATGAACACCATTCTTCCAAAAGATATTCCCTCATTTGGTGTTTTGATGATTGGTGGTGGAGAGCGCTGTCTAACACATTGGTCCAAAGTCTCCCATAGGTGTTTAAATGGGTTGGCATATGATTCACATCATTTTCATACTCATCAAACCATTCAGTGACCCCTCGTGCCCTATGGATGCAGGCATGGTGCCCCTGGAAGAGACCTTTCCTATCAGGATTGAAAAGTATAAACCCTTCCCCCTAAGGGGACAAGTGGACCCAAACCATGCTAGCAAAATGCTTCTCACCTATATGGAAGCATCTGCATTTGTCTGTATGTGCTGATGACTGACCGATATCTGAGGAACTCCACTGCTTTGTAAAAGACACAAGACATATGGTTAATATAGCTGAGTTTAGTAATCCCCTCTAAGATGAAGAGGAACTGCAACTATTGTCCTATGACTGATATCAGCCTATGTTACAGTAGCATATCGCATATACAGTATATCAGCATTGTCATATATGTTGGTAACCAGTAGTACCAGCAGTAACCAGAAATTCTTGCACAACAATGCCAAAGATAGGTTTGAGGTAGTTTAGAAACACTGAGGCCATTAAGTAGTTTGTCCACCAGAGAGCATCTAAAAGTTTATTTTCCAACTTCCAAAATAACCCAGCTAGTACATTCTTGGTCGCAGTTCTTTAAAAAACAAGTTCCTTATCAAAAAATACTTTTTTATGTTATGTGTTAATTAAATAAAGGATATCGGGTGTCAGATTTTTTTGTACTAAATATCAGTATCAGTATCGGCCTCACAAATCAAGTATCTGTCAGGTTATAATGTAGAGTCGTGAAGCACTGTATCTGTACATCGTGGTTTTTCTCTGTTATATACAGTATTAAATCTTTTACTGATGATAATTTATTTTGTCTGTTCAGTGGATCTCTATGTCATTTTATACGTCTCAACNTGTGTGTGTGAGACTAAAATAATTTTAAATTGTCATTGTACAATTGATGCAGGCTTAAAACTAACAATTACCTACTTTTCATCTCAACATTAACAAACACTTCCACTGAATCATTACTGAGAAAATATCAGCTAGATTCCTGTGTAGAATTTTATTTTGATTTCTCATCCAACTTTTCATTTGAGGTCAAGCACACTTTACTCTGATGTTTGCTTGTAACCACCAGAGGGCGACATGATATATTTCCATCTTTCAAGGAGACAATCAAAACGCTCATACATATACCCTCCCACCCCACCCCCTAAGCAGCAGAGGAATACTTCCATTTCTGATGCTGTGCAAACCTCTCAGGCTTCTCATGATGTAGTTGGTTCTCCTCTGGAATGTGGATCCCATACGTTTGGAGTAATTTATTTCACATTAGATTGGTGGCCGAGGTAATGTAGCGTTCTGCTGTGACAAGGTCTTTTGAAATTCATCTGCACAGGTGCATTTCAAACCATTGTGTATCTGGCGGAGTACATTCAGATACTGTAGGCTTTCCAAGCCACAGCAACTGACGTCCAGCAGGACACATCAGTCATTCCAAGATAAAATGATGATAGTGTATCTAAACAGGGTTTTCACATACCACCTCTACTATACGCCATGTGTGTGTGTGAAATAATTAAAAATCTATCAGACTGATGTTTAAAGGTAAGTGGACAAGGAAGTAACTGCTGGCACTAGCAGATAATCTCTACATCATGTGGTCCCACTGACGCACTTACTGTTTAGTTTTAAGTAGCCTAGGAGTAGGATATTTAACTACCAGGTATTATATTAAAAAAATAAAGTTAAGCATGAACTTATGAGCTATGTTTTCTAGCTATAATTCTACATGAACAATTGACCTTGTTCCGTAATCCTGCAGTGATAGCTGGTTATAATAGCTGCTAACTTAATTTGTGATATACAGTATCTTAAATGGGTGATTTAAAATAGTTTGTTTTTTATTTTCCCCATTATATTGAATTTTTATTAACTATTGTTATTCGAGTCATATGCATCTTTTATATCTGTTTAATCACTGTGTTAAATTTCACCTTATTCTCTGTTTAATTCAACTATATAGTTTACATTTGATAAAGTTCATTTATTGTAACAAAACCTAAGCCATAAAAGTTTTTAAGGCCATTCTGTCATTGTTGGCATATAAATAAGTTGTATGTCATCTACCCTGCCTGTGGCTGTAATTCACAGCATGTTTTTTCACCAAACTTGGAACTGGAGGACCTGGAAGAGTGTAATTGTGTATGATGACTAGATACAGATCAGGAATTGAAAGATATTCATGGCGCTGCAATGAGAGATGATGCTCTCACATTGCATATAGAGTTTTGTTCTATTTTAAATATTTGAATAATAAATTTAGTAAGTGTACCTCATTGCTTGAGATAACTAGTTCGCATTCCAATACTGTTAGCCACACTGAACTCCTTTGCGACCTTGAACAAGAGCCCAAAGGTTATGGACCCGTTTCAAATTAAGGACATAGTTATGCACAAACATGCACGGCCACTTATGCATTTGAAGCTGTATCCGACCACACTCGTATGGTTTCATTTCATTGAATGTCTGCGTCTCATCTTTTTGTGGTTTTCTGATTATATAGTACAGGATCAGAGTTCAGACACATTACAGATATACTATCTCTTGACAGATGATAAGAGTCCTTCATGTCAGGATGTCATGACACATATGCTGTATATGGAGCTTTACTACCACCTAGTGGATGGTGAAGCACAGCACCTCCTACAGATGTACAGTATTGTAGTGGAAGAGCAGTTGTAGGTGGTCTGAGGTGGGCCTCCCCAGTTGTAAATAGTGTTCTGACACGTGTGTGACCACTCCGGTGTCTGTGACCTCTCACCCCTGAAAGCTTAGCTTTACCACCTGGGGGTGGACTGTTCTTGATCTCGCAGCACCTCCGGCAGACTGGCACACAGCTCTCTCACTCAGCCTCCCTGTAAAGAACCTCAAGGTCCACTTTATCGTGCACACGCAGACAAATACGTGTGTGTATGTGTGTGTGTGTACGTGTCTGTGAACGGTCCTTTTTAGAAAAACAGCTCCATTACAAAGGTATTTGACGTGGAGGTCTTTGTGACTGTGTAACTCATATCTGAACTCAAAGTGGCTCATATTTCTAAGTGTTACTTTTATATCCTTGCTTGTTACGGAGTTTGTTTATATTATAAATACCTCAGTGAAAACATGGCGACATTCAAAGTTGAAGCATATGTACCTTTGTGTAAATTCAGTGTATTATGGTCTCCAGTTGTTTAAATTTTTGTATAGCGTATCTGGTCAGCTGTCTTGTGTTTCACCTCCGTTGTTTGATCTGTTTAATTCTGAGGATGCACAATTTTCTACACAGTGCAAGTGAAGGCTTGTCTTTACATCAGTGTAAATAGGACTCAACACAGTAAAACTGGCTTTATCTATTGCTTATTTTGGGCTTAAGCACATCTGGGGTGTGTTATGACTAAGGCACTCTCTTCCCCTCAGATCCTCACACAAACCTTTCTCTCTCTTTCTCTCGCATTGTGCGAAAATGGAACAAAAGTTGTCACTAAAGCTATGAAATGTCTTGATGTCCCACATAGAATTGGGAGACTACTTTGAATGAGACAGATGGTGAAAGACATTGGATGATATAAAAACATAGTCCAGGTGTGGTGTTCATTGAGCGCTCCTCAGGTGTGTCTTCAGATCTACACGATGAAGTATGATATCACTGTTGATGAGCTTCTTCATCTGCAGCATCATTTTTTTCCCTCCTCCATGGCACTTCAGACCCCCCACTCTATTCACTCTCACTGCCTTACCAACTAATAATCCTCAACACCCACCAGAGCAATCATATACACCCCTTTGATCAGCTTTATCCCTCACTTTAGTAGTGTTAAAAAAAAGATACAGCGCTAACAATAGGCCAGAATGTGGCTCACTCCCACTGCCTAGCCTACTCTCTTTTTCATTATCTATTCTCTTTTATTCCCTTGTCCACATGCAGCACAGAACAATACAGCGCAGGCGGACAGGGTGGAGGCTCATGACAGGACTGGTAACATGATGACACACCAAAGGCCAGGTGAGTAAAATCCCCCTCCGCAGTGGGACATGTGTCACAGCCCAGCCGTGTCTCCAACCTTTTTTGTGGTCTCGCGTCTCTCTTCTTTGGCTCTCTCCCCCTCCGGCCATAACGATAAAGCTCCCATCTGCTGTGGGGACGCGGGTCTTTCTCTCTCTGAACTGATCCCCCACAGCAGTTTCCCCTTTGTCAGATATGCCGATCACGTTTCACTTTTGACACCTCTCTGTTTTACACTTGCGACAGGTACGAAGGTTCTTCTGTTCTCAGAAGAAATGTATTAGAAATATGATAGTCATCTCTTTCCAAAGCTTTGCCCTCTGCGCCCTTGTCCCCCTGGTGAAAACAGTATTTTTTAAAGAGCAGAAAAACAGTTCTAAAGGAATGCATGAGTGTGTTGATCCTCACTAAGAGTTGGATAATTGACCCTTCGGCTGACCTATAATTCACCACAAAAAGGTGCAACACTGAACTTGCCATACAGGAACTGAATGTTTTTGCAATTTTCAACCTTTTACACTCACTGTATTCTAGTACTTTTTACTACGATTGTAGCATCCACTTTGATATCTATAACTATGTTTATATGTATCTGCCTGGCTATCTATCTATCACCTGTCTGGATATCCATGCAGTTATATATCTATCAATCTGTCACATCCATTTGTGAGGCTGTCGTCCATCCATAGTGTTCTCAGCTGTTTCAGTGCATCAACGGCGTTGCTGGTGATTCTACACACAAACTCGCACATGCCAATTGTTAGTAACATGAACCGACTCAGCATCCTAACCTGCAGTGAGATCGCCTGTCACAGGTCAAAAAGACAGCTGTAGTGTTTTCAGACTCGGGCTTAAACTGATGAAGTGTCTTGGAATGGGAGTGATGTGTGATATGAGGCCAGATTATCTTGTTACAGTCATGATAAAGTTCATATGTTGTCATGTGTCTCACCAACCCTCCAAGAGGACTGATCTGTCATCAGATCCCAGGATTGGGGAGGAAAAGTAAAAGTTGGATTTTAATGGACTGTTCTTTAAAATTAGTCTTTTTATATTCAAATGTGTTTTATGAACTTGACATTTTGTCTTTTCAAAGTTCACAAACTTTTTTTCTCTCAAAGGCGAGACAAAAGTATGCCCAGAGCAATTCAGCGTCTGACACCTGAACCTTGATCTATGACCTGAGCGTATGTCTCCAGATACTTCAGCTATCGGGTAGACCCAAAACAACTAATGAAACGAATGACTGAATGACTCACTGCCTCGTTATGTACAAATCATTCTTGTCCTTGGCACCAAACACCTTAATGATTACCAAATAAACCTGACCTCATATTCTGATAATGATGATAACATACATGATTATCCCAGCATCCTTTTTCCTAATTATCTGCTCTTTATCAGCAGTTCACACTCTTTAAGTGTTACCAGTGATCCCTGTAAGATCCGACACACCTACACAGGTCCGCCACTGTGTCTAAAATGCATCCCAATTTAATGTGAAGTTCTTTAAAAGGACTTGAATATTTCTCCATGTAGGTATTAAAGGGGTTTAGCTTGGAGTCAAATAGCATGTTTACCCTCTTTTTAATTAGATACAAAATCCACCAAGGTTATAATAAATCGTTAAATTAGTTCATGTCTGATATAACATTACAGCTGATTTAATCTAGGATCCAAGGATCCACCTCCACAACTAGTAGCTATCACTAATTTATTTGACCTTGGAAGTAAATTAACACTGCCAGTCAACTTTCCCATAACCTCTACTCCCAAGCCAACTGATTAGATTATCATGGTATTACATCCAATTGTCTCTTTATAAGCTCCATTCTGTTTGTTATTGTAAGCCACTTGTTATGTGCTTTTCATGACTCAAAGTTCAAGGTTGCAGCTGCAATTGACTCACCTTCCTTTTCATTACAAGAACAACTGAGCAGTTTCTGTGTGGTGGTATGACTGAATACCGATATGGGCTAATACTCCTTATACTTGAGTCTGCAAAGTGTTGAAGTGGTAATGTGATTTAATAGTAGCGAAATATGAAACACAGGGAAACGCCACATCCTGTTTAGCATAATCATGAGTCATATTTCTCAGGGCTGGAGAAGTTCAACTCCCTTTCGTCCACATCTGTCCTTAATGGATTTAGACTGGCTGGCAGGACCAGGAGTTTATACATTTTAACATGGGTGGCCCCAGTTAAAATCTGAACTTCTAACCCTAGCGGTGTGAGAGCCATGTTCTACACATGGAGGTGTGCTTTTGTGTGCAGTCAGCTTGCAGTATTGGGGTGTGACTGTGTTTGTAAGCATTATTGTACAATGCAAGATTATACAGCTAGAGTTTACATTAATGCTGTACCAGGCCAGCTACAACCCAGATCATTCATGTGTGATTGCCCCTTTGACTGATATGTATGTGTATGTTTAGGACTTGTCTTTTATGTATTTTCTTTTTGCTTTATAGTTTCTTTCTTTCATGTTCATCTTATTTAAATCTTCCTTGTGGTGCGTTTTTATGAGCCTGATGAATGCATTGGTCCCACAATTGAGTAGTTCTTTATACAGTGTTGTTGGAGTTTTGAGCTCTTCAGACTATTCCCTGGTGAAGTCGTGCCAAAATTTCCTACTCTGACTTCAGAGACAACTCTGGCATTTAGTGAAAAACACTTGCTGTTAAATCCGCAGCTTTGAAGTGGTTGAAAGATGTATTTGTTTGGTCACACTAGACTAGCAGTTCCCCCTGCTATCAATATTTATTCTAAGCTAAACACATCCGAGACCAATCTCTGTACCTGCTGGACACAGGGATTCATTGATTTTCCCATTTGACCCTCTGTAAGAGTCAAAAAAATTAGCTCCTTTCCTTTAATGAGTCAAATTTAGACCTGTTACAGTGATATAATCTTATAAGAAGAGCTCCTTATACCAATCTGCTATAGATTGGCACGGACATCATCATATTAATGCTTAGAACCATTAAATATACAAAAAAGAAGAAAAATAAACAAAGGAAAATCTCTCCTGTGAATGAATCAGTCAGGTGTGAGTCGGTGTATCAACAGATTAATCTGAGAGCAAGATTCCTCTCTCATATTTACAATTTGAGCGGTTTTCAAGGTGACTCCGCTCTGTGATTTACATCAAAGTGAACATGTGGTCATGCTGCTCTGATCAACTGTCCAGTCTGCTGAGAGAGACATAATATCCTCTGGGTATTACTGACAGGGAGCATGATATGTGTGTGTCTATGCCTCAGTGTGTGTGTCTGTGTGTCACTGTATGCATTTGTGTGTGTTAGCGTGTGTCACTGTGCCTGTGTGAGCGTGCGCATTTACACACAGGCCCACGTGTATGAGTGTGAATGTGTATGTGTGTCACAGTGTATTTATGTAAGCGGCTGACATAAATACATCAAGGGGAACACACAGCTGTCTAGTGCCATGTTTCTTAGGGGTTAGGACCTGAAATGGACTGTGGGACTGTTTCTGTTGGGTCACTTCACTTCAAGTTCCTTTCAGTGAACTTGATTTCCAGGGCGAGCCTGCGCCAGACTGTCGTCTAGCGCTTTCTACAACGAATTTGCAGCGGTAGAGGAAATGTGGACTTAGCAAGTCTCACTGCACGGCCACCGGATGGGTGTAGTGAAAGGGACCTGCTCTGATCTCAACACATACCAGGCTGGATTAGAACAGGGAACCAGAGCAGAAACAGGATCTGACCCTCTCTGCTATCACTCTCTAACCCTGCCGCTCCGTCTCAAAGACATCCTCAACACTTCCTTCTCCAATTAGTGTGACCTTGTTACGCTGGGGACAGGGAAGCTTTGTGAAAGTCAAGATCCAGCTTCATGCACCACACTTTTAGCAGAGCTGTCCGGTGAGCTGGCTTGAAGGCTAGAGGTTATAATCAAAATAGCTCAGTTCAAATCTGTAAACTGATACAGATACATAAAACAAATGGACAACAAGCAACGTAATCGTGTCCCTTCCCCAAGGGAGCTTTTCATCTTTGCCTAGTGGTTGTGATCAGCACTTAGCCAGCCCTGTTTGTTTAGTAACACAGTAGGAGGAGGCCCTGGCGGACACTCTTTGAATGCTAAAAACCGTAAAGCCAGCACAGAGTCTGACAGTGTGCCACCTTGGGGAGGAGCGCTAGTATCCCACATGTCCCCTCTTCGGTGAGGGGCGCCACTGACAGCTGCCGAAAGTCAGGGGTCAAAGTCACGCCAGGTAGATATCAGCAGTCAGGATTACAGGCTGTCAAGGACCGGCAGTGAAGGGTGAGACGCAGACAGACACCCTTGCTGCATCTGTAGGCGTAGTGCTGTGTGTATGTGTAGCCCTTCCATACAATACATAATAAACACATACTTTTGCTCTGAAATTCCTTTTTTCAATCCCATGTTTCGTCACGCAGGACAGCTGAACACAGACGCTCCTGGAGGTTTTCAGGGTTTGGGCAGTAGCCAAGATCTCCCAAGTGCATCTCAGAGAGCCCATCTATTTATCCCACCTGTCCAGCCCGTTGCACTTGGGGAAAAATATTCCCTAAATCCTTCATCTTTATTTGTGAGTAGTTTAAAAAAAAATAATCAGGGAGCAGTGTCATAAATACTTAACACATCAATAACTTTCACAGCACTCTCTTCCACTCAAAACGCCCTTGAATTCATCGTTTCCATCATGGCCCAATGAAGTCACTGGTCCGTGGGAGAGAGTTTACTGGAGGGGTGATAATTCACCCTTGACGAATAATAAGCTCTTCACACAGCATGCAGCTATAGCAGGCTATTGCGATGTAGTAACAGGCTAAACCTTCATGTAGCATTGACCCTAAGAGGAAAACAGAGTTGTTTCAACTTTTCATATCAGACCATATAGTCGACTAAAAAGGTGAATCAGTGCGACTACCTCGGTCCACCATTCACACTGCATAGCAGGAGAACACCACAAAATGTACATAATGTAAACATATATAGTGAAATGGGCCTAAAAGGACATGTGGGGTTTTAAATGGCTCCCCTCCACACATTTAATATCTGTGTCTGAGAGATTTAACCTTCCTTACTTCCTCACTTCTATTTATAACAGTGTCATAGTCCTGCCTGCACTTTGATAGTACCAAGTGATCTCATTTACACACACTCGCACACACTGACTCACATGCACACGTCACACACACACATACTCATGCTAGCACAGATTTTTGCACGCATACAATCTACGTGCGAATGATGCCAACAAATACTCATAAAATGTTTGAGCAATGAGTGAAACAGATGGAAATACTGCACTGAATGCCACAATGGCTGGGCATTTGGCAGCGCGCCATATCTGAATTGTAGCATGTCCTAATGGATCAGCTGAAAGCTATGCGAATCCTCCAGTATCTGCCCTGACTACCTGCTCTCTGTCTCTCCGTCTCTGTGCCAAGGGTGATCCAGGGCTCTGTGCCTGCTGACAGCTGAGCTCACTCTGGCAGACAACCGGCACTTCTGCACACATGCAGAATACAGAATGAGAGGCCACTGTCTTGATCAGCATTTAAAGCCAAAAGCACTGTGTTATGGTTTGAGCCACTATGCACAGGGTGGACACAACGAAAGGAAAACCTTGATAATTTAATGCAATCCGAGAGCCCTGCAATAAATTAAGACCATAGCGGTGTTGTGATGGATTTCAGTATTTTGTAAGATATTTGAATTTCTGAATATCACAGGAAGGTTCACCTTGCAATATAAAGAAATCCAATACAACACTTGCGTAAACTAATAAGTTATTGTATAATTGAGTCACACCCTCACTGTCATTATTAACTTCATGAATGCTGTAATTATTTCAGGACTATAGGACTGTATCACATTGTGTTGGTGTTCCGTGTACTGTTCATCAAACTGTCAATGAATGGCTCAAATTTGTGCAGCGTTGGCTGAGTGTTGTAATTCTCTGTAAGTCACAGTCTCCAGTAGCGGCCAGATGCTGATGTTCATGCTGGCAAACTGCTCTTATCACCTGAATAATCAATTTGATTCATTAAACACACACTACAAACATCAACTTATCTAATATAGGTCAATAAATTGTAATAAGTTATTTGAATACATTAGTTGTTTTGGCTTTGTGTTTAGACTAATTTTAAATCAAAATACTTTAATTATTTTTTGTACTTACAGTAGGTTGACTGAAATCTGCATGGTTTGGCTCTGGCTGTTAAACAGTTTGGAATATTATTTGAAATTTTAAGACACAACTGAAACTTTTCCTCAGCTAGTACGCAGATTGGCCCCTTAATCCCCCTTTAACAGCAGGAAATACCTGTGGTGGAAGAAGATTTCAAATTCTTTACTAAGTACAGTAAAAGTGGCAACACTGGCAATCATGTAAAAACTCTCCATAGCGAATAAAAGTCCAGCATTCAAAATGTTACTTAAGTAAAAGTGCAGACATGTTATCAGCAAAAGGCACGTAAATGATCAAAAGTAAAAGAACTCATTATGCTGAAAAACCTGTCAGTGTTATAATATTGTAACATTATACTAGTGGTTTATTGATAGTGATGCATTAAGGTGTAAACAGCATTTGAATATTGTGGCTGGCCAAGCAATTTTTTTCTCACCTACTTTATGTTCTGTTGGACAGTTTAATCTATAACAAAGCATCACATTTTATAAGCTCATCACAAAGTTTGTGTGTGTTAATCTGGAGTGAAAAGAACAGTCTTTCGGCAACACATTACTAAAAACATAAACGACATTCATCACAGCATGTGCCCCTGTGACTTTGCTGGAATTGATTGTTTTTCACCACATACCTTTTCAATACAGTATATCAGTTCTCTTTTGTTCTCCTTTGAGCGAGAGTTCAACAAGATGCTTGAAATGTTTAATATGGGTCGTGGTCTAATTTTACTCAATAACTACAATAACCACAAGGACCTCTGTGCTGCTTTTTCAAAGCAAACTGCAGAACACGAACAGGTATAAACCAAACTGTCATGTCCCTTAAACTTTTTTTGACACGATGTGTGCGTGTGACAGTGTATTATTCTGGTAAAATTATACCAATATAAACTAGGCACACTTTGGTCATGAAGGGAGGAAGCTGGTCTGCAACAATATCTGTGTATTGTTTGCAAAATGATCATTTGGTACTGATTGGACTAACGCGTGAAAGCAACCAGCACCACCAACCTGCACTGTGCATGCTGACCCAGTCATCAGCACGAGTCACAGCAGACGCTTAAAGCTGAGAGGAGATAACCAAGCATGGCCTCCTGCCATTGTCCATCCATTATTTTGTTTTGTTTTTTTATATGATAATTTGTTGTTGTTGTTTTTTTTGAAGAATAAATGGAAACACTGCAAGACGTGACAGCATCAATATAAAAGCCACACTGCATATCGTATCGTATAAATAAAAATATAAATATTATTATTCTATTGTCTGTTACAACTTAATGAACAAAGGTAGTTGTGGGGCAAATGTTTATAATATGAAATTGTAAATATAACTCATGAAGTTGCACTCATCCTACCCTTAAAATCTCTTGAGATCTTAGGAACTCAAAATGTTAATCAGCCAAACCACAATAATGCTTTAAATGAATATGTCAGTTGTTGTTTGTCTTCGTTTTTTTTTGTTTGTTTGTTTCATAGAGTTATATTTATTGCATCGTCTTCCTGAGGGAGTCGTGCCTAGTGTGTTGAAATCCCCACTTTTATTGCATATTACATGCAACAGTGACTCATAGAATGAGGAGGCGGAAAACACATAAACATAACCATGAACAGGTTGCCAGTTGTTTGTCATATCACTTTAAACTGAAATACAATGATTTAAACCAAACAAGTCATTATCAGGGGATACTGTACACACAAGAAGACAGGGGACCCGAAGACAAGGGAAAATGATTAGCCATGTGGGACATTTGTTTCATATTATTTTTTACAATTCCGTGTTAAACTGAACCAGCTGCAGTGATCTGGATTGTTTGATTGTTTGAGTATTATTATGTTCATATAAACTCTGTGGGGGGTCATTGTTATTTCCATCTGAGGGGCCTGTCAGTGCTCTGCGGAGGCTTGACATCAAAAATTGAGGTGCTTGTCCCGTCAGTGGCACAAATAATGAAAGAGGGCTCTTCTGCGTGAGTGACGAGTCTCTTCCTCACACCCCATGTGGTGGTGATTCGTTCAGCTTACTCATGTTTCTCCTCCAAACAAATTAATATTTATTATAGTCACTCAAGTATTCAGCTCAGGGGACTTGTGTCACCCCCAGACTACAGAGCGCTCCCACATAAAGGAACTCTGTAAGATGGTTCTATTTTCGGTGACCATTATCTTCACAACTCTGCCCGTATGAGACAGAGGAGGGTCACAGAGGAGTCCTTTGGTGACACTGCTGCAGATATCAATAAACAATACAGCCTCTGTCTGTCATATCTCTGAGCTGGCTGTGTCCTAGCCTGAGATGTCATATGTGATGACGTGTAAAAATATTTCCTATGTGAAGTCTACTGCAGTTATTCAGTCATTAATCAAATGTATTTTATGCCACCAAACAAATCATCATAATATTGAGGAATGAGGACTTTTCGAAGCTAATCTTCACTGATTTCCGATATTATATTCCGATATTCTGTAATTGATGTAACAATTAGGGCTGAAACTAATAATTATTTTAATTATCGATTATTCTGCCGATTATTTTCCCAAATAATCGTTTAGTCTGTAAAATGTCAGATAGTGTAAAATGTCCACCACAGTTTCCCAAAGCCCAAGGTGATGTGTTCATATTGCTTGTTTTGTTCGACCAGCGGTCCAGAAAATACAGTCTATTAATAAGAAGACCAGAAAATATTCACATTTAGTACCAAAGCGGAAGCTGGATCCGGCCAAGATTATCAAAATTGTCATCGATTAGTCCTTTCTGTCAATTAATTGACTAATTGTTTCAGCTCTAATAATACTAACTTTGTGATATTCCTCTACAAATGCAATTGAAGTGATTTTCCATGTATGAGATCCGCAGTAATATTAACACACAGTAGATTGAGTAATACGTTTATAAGGTAAATGGAATACAGTATATGCAATATAATGTTGTATTTTAGATATACTGTATATCTAATCATGTTTTCCATATATTACCATATAATTCAGTTTCCATATATTTACCATCTGAATGTAACAATGAGTGTTCTATTACCATCATCTTTTAAGAAATATTACATCTTTCCATATTCAAATACGTTTGCAAATATACACAAGTAGCCATTCTATAAGGGTTTGATACACAAAGCGCATAAATAAGAAAGAATAAAACATGTAATAAATCTCATAAATAATGACCAACCAGTTCTCTAATTAGATATGTAAGTAAATTTGACACCAGACAGAGTTGAGTACAACAGATTTAGATTTCTCTGCATTGAAATTCTCCTGACGAACTTTAAACAACCTTGAAGAACCGAACCACAAAGAATTCTGACAACAGTTGCTCTGCTTTCAAATGACTCAGTCTGTTATTATAATGTACTGTATGCCAGTTCACATTACATGCATTTGAGCTTGTTTATATGAGCACCGATTTCCTTTCATTCATTCTCTTTACCTGCTTATTCCTGTTCAGATTAAATGGGAGCCTGGAGGCTATCCCAGCATGCACTGGCAGGGAAACATTGCAGAGTATTCAGAACAGTTTTAATATTCCTGTTGAAGCAAATGAAAAAAAAACAAAAAACTGATATTTTCAAGTTGGACTTTGTCCACTTTGTTATTACTTACACTGAACTGATGTGATGCTTCAGTGATCAAAGAGGCAGAGATAATTACGGCCGCTGATGTGAAGGATCGCTGCAACACCTAAATCACAGGAATTGGGCTCACTTTCAGTTATGACAGAACAGCTCATATACTGTACATCCAGGTCATATCTCAACATCAGATGTAAAAGGTGACTTCAGTCAGTGGGGAGGACTGAAACATGTTCAATGTTTTGTCATTAAAGCTATGTCTGTAACATTATAAAGTTACAAACAAAAACAAAGTATATGAATTCAGAGGGAAACATTAGCAGCTGTCAGGCAATACAATGAAAAAATGTGAGACCGTGACAGAGAGGAATCCATACAATGAGAACTTGGCTCAGTACCATGCAGATACTTTAAGAATGGGCAGGGCGCACATAAATGCTTGAGAGAAAGCATGTATTGACAAGAAGTTTCAGCCCATGAGCAAACAAATATGAGCCTTAATACCACTGAATAACAGATAAGTCAGCATGGATTTAAAATGTCAGTGCTGGGATTTCTCTCCTTTTATTGAACAGCCATCTTTAGCAGCATTTTACGTGTTAAATTAAAACCAGAAAGCTTCTTGGAAAAGCAAGTGTTCAGTTGTTGGAAGGAGCCGGTCTCTTCTGGCACATGAACACAAAATGACTTTAATTCTAAAAGCACTGGGTAACTTGTGGAATTTTGCAGAAGATGAAAGGCGGGTGCAGCTTGTAAATCATGATGGGTGATGGAAAGGCTTTCTCAGGTGCCACATCTTAGCTGGTTCAGAGTCCTTCTTTTGTGGTCTGTGCAGTGTTGCCTCGGGCTCACCTTGACAAAAAAACGCTTATTGAATGACCAGATGCTCCAAGGTGTGTATGAGCTACATTTGTATGTAATAAATTTGGGGTGGAATAAATTGCAAATGCCTACATATAGGCTAACATGACCTATCTAAGTGTCCACTCTGCCCTAAATGCGCCTCTCACGTATTTACAAATATGTTCTAGTAAATAGCAAGTGAAGTGGGAGTCTTAAATTTGAGATGTGTGTAGCCATCAGACGGAACTTGACACCGTTGCGCAGAGCGCGGAGATCAGGTTAGAAACATGCATCGCAACAGAACATCTCCAAATCGCATTCCGCATACTGAAATCTAATCCGAGGACATCAGGATGTGTGACATAATCCCCAAGACATCTGAAAACTGCGCTCCTCCGACCGGGGCTCCAGGGGTGGTTTGGAGAGATATGTGGACCTCTGTTACTCACTGTTTGCTCTTGCAGGGGTATATAAAAGAGGGGCGGACACCAAATGCCCCAAACGTCAGAGCGCACTTAACTATAAATCTCTCCAAACTGCCTTCTGCGCCCGGTGCAGTGTTATGCCCAGACATCTGTCCTGCTTCAGTCCAGTATGAGGACAGCGCGTGTGGAAACTCTTCGAGCTACATAGACACTATCTGACCGGGAGAAAATGGAGAATAAATACCCCCATCTGTGTTGTTTACCATGTCAAGAGATTGTCAGATGTTGGCGATTATGAACATTTAATGCAGTTCTGGATATAACGGAGCTTTAACTGTTTTATCAAGAGGCAGACACGAGCTTCTTGCACTGTGGGAAACAGATATTCTGCACATTTTGCGCCTCGCTTATGCGCTGGAGAGGCTGATGTCTTCATTGGACTCCTTTCAGTCGGAGATGGTGGAACTCTCTCGGATTTCCAACGTGGAAACGTAGCATCCAATTAATCAGCGACTGCAACTGTACCCCGTAAGGCGCAGTGGCACTTGGTCCGCTCTCTTCAACACCTACCTTTGGACTCTAAAGTGTGGAAAGACGCGTGGTTTGTTTGGTGCGCTGGATCGGAGTATGAAAAACACACCTGGTGCGGTATTTATTTTTCAGGTCACAAGCCGAATTTGAACTGGTTTTAAGGGAATTTTTGGATTGTGGCTGCTCAAACCATTCATGCGGCCGATTCAGCTTGGGACACTAAATGAGTCGCATTTTCTGTTTGGATTTTAACACCAACAGCCGAGCGAGTTCCAGGTCTGCATGGGCCATATTTAAGGTAAGTGAAGCATTAGGATCTTTATCATTTAAGGGTGTAAAATAAAATATTCTCATGTCCTCTATTATTATTATAATTTGTGCGCAAAGGGCACAGAAGCCTCACTCCAGTAACTTTCTTTGTAATAGCAAATGAGAATGAAAAATGCAACATGTGCATTTTTAAAGACAGTTGTGAGGACTTTTGCATAGCATGTTTAAGCCCAGTATTTAGCCATGCATAGCTGTTTAGGTTTACTGCAGACTCAACATGCCATTAGACAGAGTCACGTAAGCTTTGGGGATCGCCATCTGGCCAACTCGCACCATTATTTAGGCTACCGTTGCCAACACGCTTTGGTGCGTGCTTTTAACCAACGCAGTTTTGTGAGAGACGCACCCTCCGTGCCTCATTACAAGTAGCAAGAGCTCGTCTGATACCACAACAACATGAATATATCATCTTATAATGATAGTAGAGAATAAATAAGTAGCAGACTGCTGATTAATAAAAATGTTTGTCATTTTAAAACAACACAGTACTTTTACGCACAAATTTACGCATTATTCTGTTATTCTGTCTACATTTTATTTCTATATTTCGTGGATATCTTGACATTATCAAGCACATTGTAGGCTATTTTTCATTGTGATTAATTTCGGTTTAGTCTGATATTCATATTTACAGCAAACCCCATTATGAGACAGAGACAAAGTGAATATCAAAGCCTATTGACATGATGACACACAGTTATTAATACAGAATGAGTCAGGGTAGGTCTAGCCACATTGTTTCAAACACTTTGCTGACTTCATTATAAACAGGAGTTGGCCTATATTCTGATTGGACTGTGAGTGTGTTTAAATTATTATTATTATTATTATTAATATTATCATTCAGTTTAGTTTTGTCTCCCTATTTCAAATAAAATATTCTCCCTTATGTTTGCAGCTTTCTTCATAGGAACTGAGTCTAAGATGAAGTTATGGGATGTTTTGGCCACGTGTTTGTTGCTCCTGAGCTCTGTTGCTACATGGCCTCTCTACCAAAACACTCAGCCAGCCAAGAGGACTTATTTCCCCAGCAGCTACAGTGATTCCGTGTCCCTGTCTGTGGAGGACGAAGAGCCAGCGTTCCAGCGTGAAGACCACAACCTGCAGGAGATCTCTATGGAGGATCAATGTAAGGCACACGGCATGTTTTGACAAAATCTTTTGTGATGTGCAGTGACTGTGATGATCTCTTGAATGGCGGATAATTGGCCCACATGGGGGTTACATTATAGATATGTGCTGCTTGTGCAAACCTCCATTAAATAAATGCAATTAACTGTTTAATCATAGAGGAAAAAGTGAGATCTAACCTCCTTTCATCCTGTGTTGACTTTTGAGAGGAATATAGACAGCAAATATAGCTCATACTGTAGGTTACAGTTTGTAGAAGGGCAATTCAGACGTGAGTATTACACAGTTGGTTTGCTGGCCAAGTAATTTAGCCTTTCTGGACTAATTACACTTGAGAAACAGCGTGTAAAGTGATAGCCAGTGGATTGAGCCAACAGTGACGAGTCCTACATTGATAAGGCTCTCAGAGAAGCAGGTTATCAGACGGAAGATCTTAATTTGTGTTTTATTGCTGCTGTGGGTTACATCATACTGATGTCAAAACAAGCCAACAGCATGAATACAAGTATGAACAGCTCCGATCCCAGAGGCCGCTCTCCACGTTTCCCTTTCTCCCTTTGTTTATGTTCACCTCTGCCTCTCTGCGACTCTGAGACCCACGACCTTTACCCATCTGCCAAAAGTCAGAAATCATGGCATGTTTTAGAGAAGGCAGTGTGAACCAGGTCGCAGGAATTTCCAAGGGAGAGGCTGGACAACACCGGAAAGTTTGAAGCATCTAGTGAGACTTCTGTGTTTATGTTCATTTTAACAGCGACAGTGGGCAGGAATTTATTTTGTTTGGATCAATGTGACACTGTATCATCTTCACACAGAAGTAGACGCGGCCAAGAACTAGATAAGGAATGGAACATTTGGACAAATGTTTGTCCTGCCACCTCATATTCTGTTTGGGCCGTGGTGACATCACTGATCTGCTTTGTAACCCAAGACCATTAACTATGCACTAATAGTGTAAACAACACTGTAGCTCCAAGATGGAACGGGTCTTTTGGTTTGCACGTAATGTCAAAGAAAAACTGGGTTTTCTCTTATGTTTTAAGTCTAAAGTCTGCCGGCAGCAGCTGCACCAGGAAACTGCTAAATAGTATTCAGCCAACAAACATGCTAAAAGGAAACCAATATTGTATGTTGCATTTAATTATTTTTTTATCCCACTGGTATGTTGGTGATTATTTTAAAGGAAAACATGAGTCTTTAGTATTGACTCTGCAAAATTATGGCATAATTTGCACAATGAATCACTCCATTTGCTGCCACCGGTTCAGTCTGTCAGCAGGTGTACACTGTAGCCACCGTGCGTGTCAGCTGACATACAATAGGAGGTGTCTAAATCAAAGGGCAGGTGTGTCTAAACAGATTGGCTTGGGCTCACCTGATATACGAGCGGCAGCCCAATCAGCTGTGTAGCGCAGGCAGATCGGATGGCCTGTGCGCTGCCAGAGGAACAGGTAAGAGATAAGAGAGATAGGTGACACTGCAATAGAGAGGCCGTGCCAACCACAGCACCACCTGCCAGACATCGCACCTCGTCGCCCTGACTTCTTGACACACATCCAACATGACGACACACATCCACACGCACAGACACGACAGGTAAAGTAGTTAGGGTTGGACTAATTGATTCATTTCAGAACAATATGTCTTCGTGATCTTCATACATAGATCACTGTTGCCAGACCTACAGGCATAGGAGAGACGTTACTCCGTAATAGAAACAACATGTAACACAGGAGGGTCCAAGACTTTCAGCCAGTCCTCATCGCTCCTCGCAGCAGATGGTGGAGAGCTGTGCTGGTGAATGTTTTGAGTTTCGAGCAGACTGCAATCTGCTTCATCTAAATGACTCAGAGCATATGATCTCCTTTTATTTGGCCGTTTGAAGTCTTGACATTCTAAAATTACATCCATCAAAGATTTAAACGACTGAAAAACAATGTCACACTGCGTCTCTATTGGTGGTGTAATTGGTCTGTGCCTACTGTATCAATACAGGTTTGTGAAAGCAAACCGGGTTAACTGTACAGCCGAACAACATTTAATGTCTCAGGTTCTCAGGAGATTAAAACCTAATGTAGGCAGCATGCCAGCCATGTTGTTAATGCAAACTCAAGTCTGCCCGCATCCCATCATTACAGATGTACAAATTTTCTTCTTCTCCGACAACAACAATCCTCAAAATGGAATTGACAACACCCTCTGACCTTCAGCCTCCAACTCATCCGCCAACAGCCATCTTGGAAGGAGTTACAGCAGGGCACCTGCACGTCCATATGAGCAACTCTGGACTGCCTTCTGCATTCCTGCGCCTGAGACTAATCTATAAATCAGCATGCGCCGTTTCTCATCTGCACATTTCGCAGCATTTATGGACATTGTCTGCATTTGTGTCAGCACATATTTTTGGACCCTTTACTGTGCACATGCTGGCTGACCTTAAGTGTGTACAGTCAACAACAATGTACATCATTCTTTTCTGCACAAATGGTATCGCAGACTGGATGCTTTGTGTGTGATTTGGTAGCAGTGCATTTATTTAATTCCTCATGTTACGTACGTATCTGAATTTGTGCATTTAAAGGAATAGTTTGACATTTTGGGAAATTGCACTTATTCGCTATCTGGTTTAGAATTAAGATGAATTAGATGAGAAGATCAATACCAATCTCATATCTGTCCATTAAATATGAGTCTAAAGCTGGCAGCCTGTTGGCATAGACTTGAAGCAGTATGGGAGGTCTTCAGGCAAGCAGAGGAGACTCCATGAAATTACTGCTCAGAGCCAAGGAATAGTCTGGCACAAAAAACAGCAAATTGTCGTTTTACACCTCAGTTTTTGCACAGAATACACAAACAAGATATAACATGTTAATTAGTGATTTATAGAGGTGGTAGTAGGCAGATTTTGTTGCCATGGGACAGCACCAGGTTAGCTGTTTCCAGTCTTTGTGTTAAGCTAAGCTAACTGGCTCCTGGCTGTAGCTTCATATTTAACACCTATGAGAGTAGTATTGATCTTCTCATCTAACTCTCAGCGAGAAGCAAATAGGTGTATTTCTCAACATGTTGAAATATGTCATGTTTTTGTATTCCTTATTCCATTAATTTATTAATTGTCAATGAAATTATTATTTTAATACCAGCTTTATTAGTGAATATGTTCCTTCTGTATCTTTCAGATGACATCGCAAGTCCCTATCCAGAGCAGTTTGATGATGTAATGGATTTTATTGAGGCTACCATTGGCAGACTCAGGAGATCCTCAGAGCCCAGAGGGGGCTCCAGGGGACAGAGGGAGCAGAGACAGAGGGGAGCAGCAAACACAGGAGGCACGAGAGGCGAGGGGAGAGGACATGGCGACAGGCGGCGGGGTCGCGGGCGAGGGGGAAGTCGAGGTGGTAAAGGAGGGCGAAGTGAGAGGGGGAGGGAGAGGATATCAGTGCAGAGTCGAGGCTGCTTGCTAAAAGAAGTCCACCTCAACGTGACGGACTTGGGTCTGGGCTACCAGACTAAAGAGGAACTTATCTTCCGGTATTGCAGCGGCCCCTGTGTGGAGGCGGAGACCAACTATGACAAGATCCTCAACAACCTCACACACAACAAGAAGCTGGACAAGGACACGCCCTCCCGCACCTGCTGTCGACCAATCGCTTTCGATGATGACTTATCTTTCTTGGACGACAATGTAGTGTATCACACACTGAAGAAGCATTCTGCCAGGAAGTGTGGCTGTGTCTGAGAAAGTCATATGGATGTGACAAAATGACAGACATGACCAGCATCAGTGAACTAAGGATCACCTTTTCAAGCTGGTGCTGCAAAGGGGGGTATCACTGTTGGAAATGAGCATACAAGGTTGAAGAGGGAGTGTATTGTCTCAAATTTTTGTCAGTAGTCGTGAAAGGAGATGCAGGTGAGTATATAAAGGCCACCTCTGTTACCGACAGTTCTGTGACCTGAAAGACGATGGGACAGCAGTTAAGAAAAGCAAACTGTACATTTACCTTTCTCAGAACCCCTGACCAGTATCTGATGGTTCAATCAGACACACGCCGAAATGTATGAGGTGTGTACCAATTTGCAGAAGAAACGATACTGTTACACTAACCAACTGTGCTGTCTAAAGAGGTGACGGTGAAGACAACTTCTAAGTTGGCTTGTTTTTCTACAAGAATTCTTTTTCCCAGGAACATCAGTTTTTCCGTAGCAGGCTCCTAAGACTCCAGATGAAAGCTGAGATTTGAGGAGTATATTCAGCTGCAGTCTAAATCACTTCCACTGCATAGTCTGGATGTTGACATTTACATTCAGAGCCAAGAAATGACAAATACCACACCGGAGTTCAGCAAAGACTTTTTGGTGCAATGCATCTGCATAAAATCCAATCATATATATATACATGCATATATAGTATATATATATATGTACACGTGTGTGTAAGAGGTATATTTATTAAGATGGAATTAACTTATTGTTATTTATTTCAATCCATTTTATGAAAGAAATTGTTGTTCTTATTTATTTAAAAGCTTTGTTTGTCCTGGATGGTGCCAAAGTGGAGCATTTTCTCAAGCAAAATCTAAAAAGGTGATCCAGAATTGCTATACACTCACCCACACATCCTAATAATGCTTATCCGCTTCACTTAGATTCCAGGGTTTCTCAATTCATGAGTCCAATAGATCATCATTAGCTATCAAGTTAAGGGAAGGTAGAAAAAGACACAGAGGAGGGGACCAATAGAAGATTTTCGATTGAATTGATCTGTTGTTTTGGAGCATTTTGAGGGACGGCAGGGTAGATTTTTCTTTTTTCTTTTGGACATTTCACCTGATTTTCCCCTTTGTGACCATGCTAAGACAGGGGGGATTTCAGATGTTGCTCTCTAGACTCCTAATCAAACTATCAAATCTTTATACTGTATGTTTACAAGGAGGCAAATGACTCTTTGCTGCTGTTTATTTTCAAGGCATAGATATATTATAGATATATATGTCCCTCCAAACAGGAGCCATCACATCTTTTAATTAAAATCTAAAATCAGCATGAGAGTAGTGGTCTCTCTGAGGCTCTCTAGGTGCCTTTGAGGATCCATCCTTTGAGTCACGGAGTCCAGAAGCTGCTAGAATGCCTGCCTATCAGCAGACGTTATCTGAAACCTCATTCTGGCCTTGCACCAAGTCTGAGCAAAGGCTTTGCAGCGGTTACTGTCCCAATAGGCTTTAAAGTTCACAGGACTGCCTGTGTTTCTGTCTTGACTCTGACAGACAGGTCTTACTCCCTGAAAGGGGATTTGAAAGTGATCCTCTAACATGAGTCTTAACCAAATATCCCTGTTGGCAAAGGCATTTTGGTGAGGGCAGTTTAAGGAAGATCCAGCTACTGTAGCAGCTGTCATCAGCAACTGATGTAAATATCTCAAGACTAGACGTTTCGACAAAAGGACATGTTTTGGAATTACAGAGGGAAGACAATGGGTAGGCTCAACATGCTTTCTACATGTAATAACTTGTTCAGCCAAGTTTATTCCCGAACTATACAGAAATATACATCCAGGAAAACAGGAGGCTCTTTAAAAGCATGTTGCTGTGCCCATCATACCCTGCGAGGGGATCGTTTTAAGTGGAACAAAGAGAGCCCTCGGGTAGGTCTTGATGTTAGCACGGATTAGGGACCAAGGTATCTGTGCCCACCCAGCAGCAAGCAAGCCAGCTTTACTGTGTAATCCCCCTGCACACAGAACAAATCCACTGCATCAAGCTGAATTTAGGCCAAACACTACACAGAGAGGAAAAAAAAACTCGAGCTTTTATCACAGCATACCTCATCAATTGGATCATCTTCCCCTTTAACAACTGATTCGTGTGTAAGCCTTTCCAGATGAGAATGTGCAGTTAGGAGACTTCCCAGAAGCCTCAGAGCGCCTCGCTGCTCTTCGATACCATACATTAATGTGTGTAAACTGTGACCACTAGCCCTCTCATCTTCATGACTGTTTGCTCAACTGTTCCTTGGCGATTGGTTTTGATGCAAAGGTAAACAAGCAAAAGGTAAAGATGCGAAGGAATCCTCAGTGTTAATATTTGAAGAAAGGATTGGATTTGTTTTCACTCCTTATTGTGTTAACACCTCTGTGAAAAAACCTGTCATGTCGTCTCACTTGTTTCGTGTTACAGAACCAAAGCTCTCGGCAAACTTTATTTTTGTACAATATTCATTTTATATCTTTTTACAGAATTAAACTTGTTTCTATCAAATGAGCATGTCTCCTGGTATTCTGCCATGTACAATAATGCGCCGGTGCCAGATGGTGCTAATTTGCCCGGGATGTGTTTACACAAGCGTCATGTAAAATTGGGGATGAAAATTTGGGTTAAATGGAGGACTGTGGGGATGGTTTGAGAGATGGCCCCTACAGTGTGGCGTCCCCTCCTGTTCTGCATTCCTGAGCACTAGCCCAGGGTCGTACAGTAAACAAAAGCTAGCCGTAAAGCGCCACTGAGCTGTAAATCAAGGCGCTCAAGAATGTTTCCACTGTGCAAAGAAGATATGTAAATGCTGATGAGAAAATGGCAGCAGTACAGACAGTGAATCATTAAGCAGGGGCTCAAGGTGTGTATACAGTGTAGAGCTGAGGTACTACAAGAGTCTTTTGGTGCAAGTCCAAGTCAAGTCTCAATTCTTCAGTCAGAAGTCTTCATACGTTAATTTTCAAATCATTCGGGCCTCTGAATACTGACTATCAAAATGACGCAGCATTTAATTCTTTTTGTTTATCAAAGCTTTTTAAATCGAACAAAATATGTCATGTCTCTTCAGTGCTGAGGCCTCATAATTAAAGCTGCTCTTCTTAATGATTTATATGAACAAATGACCGTGTGTACATAAAAGGGGTCGCTCCTAGTGTCAAATTTACAGGAATTATCACCCAACTCTGCAGCTCTCCTCAGCTCTATGGCGCTTTTCAGTGTCTTTCAGCTCATTGTTTTGGTTTTATGGACCACAGCTTTATTGTTTCAGTTTCACCAATCTCCTCAGCATCGTTTCTGGATGTAGGCAGCCGTTTTCAGCTCTAAAAACCCACTGCATGCTACCTGCCCAGCACCAAAAAGCAGACGGGCAAAGTTAGCGAGTAGCTGGTGAACATATTTAAGCATTTAGCCGCTTAAGAGCCAGATATTTCCCTCAGGAGTTGGTAGAGACCAAAACAGAGCTAAAAGAGAGTGAATATTGGACTTACAGTCACCAGGTGCCCAGAAACAAACTCCAAATGAATAA
>NTHP01000049.1:1445465-1476217 GCA_003416845.1 Oplegnathus fasciatus | reverse complement strand
TTTTTCAGACAACTTTGGAGCAAAGCAATGAACTTCAAATTAAAGATAATAACCAGATGACAGAGCTGTGAAGACATGAATGCTTTAAGAAGTTTAATATTAAACTTTTAGTGCTTTGGACAAATTATTTCTTCTATACAGGCCAACTGGGGCTCAAGGAAGTTCAGGCTTCTGCAACCAGGCGACATGGTGTACTTTATCAGATTTATCTACTACAATGAATCTCACTAGTATATTATATTTAACTATAGATCGTTTTCTTGCAGCATGTGACTGTTTGATTTGGCTCACAGATTTGTTCCACGCTTACATAGCTGTCTGAGTCTGATAGTGATCTAAAGCTGTCCATTACTCTCCTTCCTGCAGTGTGAAGTGTGTACCTTTAAAACTGCACGACTCTTTAAACATTTATGTGTCACACCGGTAGGAAGAAACCCAAGTACCCAAGTAGCACTCCCAATACTCATCTTACACTGTCTGCTAATGAGAACAAGCCCAGAAATGAAAGAAGATGAGTGAGCGAGGTAAGATGGACAGGGAGTGTGTAAATGATTCATGTTTTACAAATGAAGATATGAGGTTTTCTTACTGTGTGTATGCCGGGGCGACCCAGTAAGGGTTATCTGAGGCCTCCTTGGCGTGACGTAGGATGGCCTCTCGTGGGTTGCTGTCATCCGTTTTATCTAAAGCGATGTTCTTCACAATGAATGAAGACAGAGTGCCACCATGAGCTGCTACTCTCCCTCCACGACCTGTCAGAACAAATGATTACTCGATTAGATACAGTAAAGAGTTACGCACATAAAAAACACAAATTTTTAACGTTGGATGACAAAAATGAAAGTGCGAGAACATTGTCCGTGACTACACACTATGATACACTGTTGTACCAACTCACACATATGTTAGTACAGCACAAAAAAACGTGTAAACTGTAATCAGAAAGCAGCTATCTGTTGAATTTGAACATTTCTAAGTGTGGTACCCCCTAGTGGTAGTATCACAATGGCAGACATAAATAAATAAAGGAAAATTCAAATATCACCCAAACCTATGTAAACTTCCTGACTACTACCAGACTGAACTGGCGGTCTACTATTGGCTAGTCTTTGGTGCCAGCTGCTGCCAACATTTGTTATCCTATAATCTACTACACTCTGTAGACAGTTACATCACCTGGCAAGACAAGCAAATAGCAGAGGTACAGTTACAGTATGTATACTGTTTTCACCAGTTAACTAGCTAACCTGGTGGCTAATGTATCAGAGAAGTTCTGAAATCCAGGATTTTATGTTTGTCGAGTCACCAGGGCATCTCTGTGATGTTTTATGTAAATTCATTCACATTTATAGTATTTCATTTTGTAAAATGTAATTAGAACATTTGTCAGTTATTTCATCCTGTACATGATTTGAGTTCTTGCTTAAAGGAAACTGAACAAACAGGCTGGCACGGTGACTTTTCTTGTCGTCACCGTGAGGTTGAAGTACTGGGTGGATAGACGAACTGTTGTTCGGAACGAAATAGTTACAACACTCTGTAAAACCACAAATTGTTGTTTTTACATTTGTGTTTGTGTGCAGATGAAACAAACCAGACACACCATGTTAACTGGTGAGCTTTAGAGGTGTTGGCTGACGTATTTTTGAACTGTGGAGAGACCCAGGTTTCCCTCTGATTCCAGTCTTTATGCTAATGCACCTCTCAGCCTGAAAGTGAATAAGCATAGTTCCTAAAGTGCAGAACTATTCCTGTAACTATATGAACAAATGGACTGACAATCACAAATGTATCCATTACATACACCACCTCCACAAAAATTTTTTTTAGTTTATTACATTACATCACCATTTATTATATTTTTAATATTATATTATATTTTAACTGTTACTCTTTAACGTAGTGGGAGGTGAACAAAGGTTATGCTCCGTTTTCCACAGTATTTTTTTATTATTGGCATATTATGAGTTTTTTATTACTTTGGGCAGACTTCTGTTTTGTACATTTATTGCTCCAGCTAAGCTATACCGATCTTTGCTGTAGTTACAGTACTTCTGTGCTGTTGGCTGTATTCGACTGCACTTAATGGAGCTTTTGGAGAAAAAACGTCCTGCTTTCCAGAGAGGACATTATTACGGTTGTCTCAAAAGATCAAGGATAAGATGCACACAAGCATGTGCGCGCACACAAACACACATACCCTCCCATAGTTAAACACACAGGGATTTCCTGCTGTAGTTGGACGGTGAGGTTGTTTGGGGGATTGAGAGGCACCTCTTTCCATTGCTTGTAAGCATCGAGCCAACCACCAAACATTACCTTGCACTTATGCAAAGTCATTCTACACAGAGGATAAACAATATAAAGACAGCCTGTCGTCTAAAAACCACCGGCCTGCTAGCAAGTAGTCAGACTTATTTTTATAAAATGGACCTACATGTTCATTTACTGACTGTTTTCTTCCATTCTCTCAACCTCTGTGACTCATTTTTTCGTACTTATATACAATACCATGTAAAAGTGTCAGCTCTAACAATGCCTAATTAATGTCCTTTAGCTGAGCAGTGTTTTTTTACCTATACATTCTTTATCATTCTATTTATTAAAGTTAATGTGTATGGGTTTTTTTTACCTATGCAACTTATAAAAGTACAACAGAGAAACATGGATATATTAAATATATCATATATGTATCAGTAACAACTTCCTTTGAATGCAAAACAGTTTATTCGCCTTAGTGAGCCGCCATGGCTTTTTTAGGTAGTTCTTTTTAAATTTGGCTTCTTGTATGTCCCATTTCTAAACATTTGCACAGTGGAACCAATCGTTCTAAGTGCATAGTACTGAAGGAATAAGTGAGTGAAAGTGAAAGGAGAAAAAAAAACAAGAAAACAAAGCAGCAGTGAGCCAGCTGGAAAACAGTGAAGCAGGAAATGTTGTCTGGCACCTCGGCTTATTGGAACGAAGCTCAAACTTGTGTCCATGATCATGCATGCAGGTGTGGCATTTGTGAAAGTGTGTATCACAGTAAAAAAAGATATAGACCGACGGACCGTGGGTTCCAGAGAAAGTTCAAAATGCTTCATTATGTCCCAGCAGTTAAAAAATATGAGGCACCAGCAGGTTACAATGAATCTTTGAGAGGCCAAGTGGGAGCAGCGCTGTTATAGCTCTTGACTTCAGCTGGATTGCGTAATACCGAACACATCAACAACTGTGGATTTGTACATCTGCCTCAAACAGAATCATGCATTCATCCAGTTAAGAACATGACTAATAATACGCTTTAAAAACAACTGCAGAGCTGTAGCCGTCCCTCGTTACTACACTCGTATTCAAATGACAGTATTTGTTGTGTTTTTGCTCATTAGTTTTTGCTTTGTCTCGTCTCCCAGGGACACTGATGGTACTTTTGTTACTGTCTATTTTCTTGTTCCTTTTTTTGTTTATTCTGTGAAATTCATGTTTTGCACTAATAAAAGCAAGAAAAAGAAAAAAGCACTTTACCTGGTCCGGACACAGGAGGCTCTGGTTTGTGGGATTTCTTTGGGTCGAGTCTGTCCTTCTCCAGTTGTTTTCGTGTACTCCGCTGCCGGGCCTCTCTGAACATGGGTAAGGCATGAGCTGGAGACACACAGGGTAAACAAGGATAATCAAGTTGCTTAGGTGACTCAAACTGCAACATCACAAAACACAGAGCTGCACAAATAAGCAGGCAGGGCACCTGGCAACATGTTCAGTGTTTGTAGCCCACGAATAGTAGCGCTTCGCTAAATGAAGACAGAATTGAAAGCTGAGATTTGGCAGTGTTTTCATACAGAAAGTGCAGAAACACAATCTCACCTACTACTACACCTTGCAGAAGATTAGCAGCATTTACGCAAAAAATACACACACCTGTTGACCTCTGGAAGCATCTCTCCTCTTGTGTACTCTTTCTGCCATAGTGCACACCAACATATTCATTATATCCCCCATGTTTAGATTCAGACAATCGCTCTGCCACTCTTCACACTTTTGTGAACACTATCACAATAAAAGGCCCCCAGCACTTAAATCCATGAGTGTGCGAGTGAACGTGTGCATGAGTAAGTGTGAATGAGTGCCCTCAAAGGTGTGTGAGAAGGAGAGAGTGTGTGTGTGAGTGTGTGCGAGCATTTGTGTTTGTGTAAAGGGAGTGTATGCTCTGCTCTTATCCTCAGGGGTTACAAAGAGACACTTTAGTAAAGGGCTAGATAAAGTGATTTTCCATTCACGAGCCCTGTCGCTGTTCAGTGTTAATTCTTCTCCTCCACGCTACATTAAGCAAAAAGGTTACTGTTAACAGATTCCCTCGCTTTTCTCAATGGGCCATCACTTGCTTCCTGTCCCCTCTAATTTTCCAGTGCCAGGGCATCAAGTGCGTCACTCGCCGCTTGTGGCAGTCAAACGCCTGCCTATTTCACACCCTGTTGGCAAGGCAATGAAATCACATGATGCATCTGAAAGGGCTGCGGTAGCCCAAACAATAAATGGCGTCTGAATTGGGTCTTAGCAGCCAATCAGGGACGGCGGGTCGGCAGCTGCTCTGTTCCTGTAGGTTCATGACTTCAGTCCGGGGGCAAAGGAGCGCGAGGCACGCACAAAAGAGATGACAGCCTCGTGTGTTGGTGATATGACAGGATGACAGGTAGGGGGGTAGTGTGTGTGTGTGTGTGTGTGTGTGTGTGTGAGAAGCAAGAGAGAGGTAGCTTGTAAACCGTAGGTAGTTTTGTTCTTTATGTCTAAGAAGGAGGATGCTCAAAATATGCTCCACTTGTCACATCATGCACTCGGGACATGGCCGGCATTGTTTTGGTGACGTCTCTCTCTCGCTGTTAAAACACACAGCGCCTTATCATGTGAAGAGCACCGAGCACAGATGGGTTAGTTGCTCAAGGNTCGTGTGTGTGTTCGTGTGTGTGTGTGTTCGCGTGTGTGGACCAGCAAGAGATCACGCCAGCAGAGGTGGGAGAGGCGGCTGTCCCTAGCGTGATCCGGCGTGACTGCAGACCACATGGCCGCCGCGTGTCACAGTGCCTTGCGGCTGTCGATCCACTCATCCACACCCTACTCCATCAGCTAATGGGCCTGTGAAAGCCCACGAACACTCACTCATTCCTTGCGAAGCCTCCGGTATGAGATAGAGTGTGTTTGAATGTTTCTGTGTGTGTGTGTGTGTGTGTGTGTGTGTGAGAAGCAAGAGAGAGGTAGCTTGTAAACCGTAGGTAGTTTTGTTCTTTATGTCTAAGAAGGAGGATGCTCAAAATATGCTCCACTTGTCACATCATGCACTCGGGACATGGCCGGCATTGTTTTGGTGACGTCTCTCTCTCGCTGTTAAAACACACAGCGCCTTATCATGTGAAGAGCACCGAGCACAGATGGGTTAGTTGCTCAAGGTGGATTAAACTGCTGGAGGGCTTTAAGAAAGGCACTTCACTTTAATTGCTTCGGTAATTGTTTGCTGATTAAAAGGCGATGCACGACGAGGCAAGAGAGCAAAGTTCATTAAGTGGCGAATTCTATTATTCTTAGAAGGTATGGATGAAACAGATTGCGAGTGTGTTTGAATGTGTATGTGCTTACGAGCACAGACATGGAAGAACTTACGTGTGATGATGTAATCTTGCGTTAGCGTCTCTGCTTGTTTCTCTTTCCGCTGGCTCTTCACTACGCACAGCTTCGCCCCTCTGGAAAAGAGACAGTTGGTTACAAATGATGCTATTTGAAGGTATCATATAGAAAACAAGAGATGAAGGATAAGGCCTTGCTTTTTTTTTNNNNTTTTTTTTTTTAAATTCACCTGAAGAGACTTAAACCAACAATGAATTTATCGCACTTACAATTCTGTGCAGCCACAGCCTGATACTGCTTGTGCCTCCGAGCCAAAGAACCCAATTGTTGTCCAAAAAAACATTAAAAATATGTAAAAGAACCACAGCGATGCATTGGGTGACATATTTGTCATTGGGAACAATAAATGATTCAGAAGTTATTTGGTTTGACCAACACAGAGACCGATGGTGAACTTAAGAAGAAGTATCTTCAAACATTTGGGTCAGATAATCGTTTTTCTCCAAACTTTATAACTGCCGCGACAAGGTGACGTGTTTTTAATTGTCTTTGGTCAACCACAGAGTTCTGTGGCTTGGCGGCATAAGTGATTTCAGGCTGCAACTGTTAAAGGTGAAATTAATTGTTGGTTTTAGTCTCCTCAGGGGAATTGCTGTTAGTAAAAAGAAGATGACATAACACCAGCCTTATTTATAAAGGTCTAAACTGAACATACCTGTGGCTTTTGACAGGGTCATAGTAGACCTTGGCCAGTCCATTCCCAGTTCCCACCATTATCTGGTTAAGTTTTGGATGCCACAGGCAGCGGATGACGCTCTGTAATACACAGATAGACAGGAAGGACAAGATACAGTTAAATGTTTTTTGTACAGTCACTGAAGGTTGTACATGCGAGGAATGGAGGTCATACTGTAAAATATCAACCCACAGCAGGTTGTTAACAACTTTCTCTAATGTGGTTCAAGAATGTATCTGCTTCTCCACTAAAGGTAACAATCATGTTTTATTGTCTGAAGTATTGTGAGTGTGTGACCCAGGTTGGTTGCGGTACAGTGGGGATCAGTCCCAGCGTGCTCTGCTGCTCTAGTTGACTATATTTGGTTGTTGGGATGAGGGCTGGATCCCTCAGTCTGTGTGTGACAGATGGCCCAGTGCCAATAGGCAAATGTGACCACATTTATCCAGAGGTGTGTGTGTGTGTGTGTGTGTGTGTGTGTGTGTGGGAGAGAGACAGACAGAGAGCAAAAGAGGGGCAGGGAGAGAAATGCACACACAGTTGTTGGTCAGTGATGAAGACCCTCTGTTCAGTCTGTGATATGTGAGCTACAGTAGAGAGCTAGACTCCCTGCAGTAGTGCCTCCTTCCTTCACACACATTATTAGAGCATCACAACCATCTGGTGTCATTGTTAACACATATTTATGTATATTTGGCGCGGTAGTGTATGTCGTGCAGTTGTACAGAATTTTTGAGAGAGTGAGCGTTTGGCACGTTTTTATGTGGAACACACCAGGCAATCGGGGGGGGGCTCTAGGGTAGAGGCGTAGGATGGGGGGTGGGTAGGACTACGACTGGGACGTCCAGATTCTGTGACGGTGAAAGCTGCTTAGCGCCCAGCTGTTCAGCTTCCCACCAGGATACCAGTGGAAGGAGTCTCAATCACACACATACGCGATCATACACAAACACACGCACGCACACAAGAGGACAGACGCGTACAAAGACAATCACTCGTGCGTACATGTATATAGAAAAAATGCAAGCATGGCTATAATATACAACTATAAAATACAACTTGAAGTGATCATATAAAACGTTAGATCCAACCAATATTCTATATACAACAAAATTCTGTCACCAAATAAATAAAAGTACTTATAAACATGATCATGCTCCAACATTTTCACACAAGTATGCAACATAATTAAGACTTTGTGACTACAGTGAATTGAAATCATTCACAATCTGCTTAAATTATACACAAACCTCACACATACATATCTACACTATCAGGCCAACAGCTCAGCGGTGTGTAGCTCATGGAACAGATGAGGGTTAATCTGCTCAACCAGATCATGAGCCGGCTGTAATTGATAGAAAGATCTGGAAAGTGCTTTAAACAGGATATGCTTAACATGAGCCTCACATATTTCATTCATACATTGGGAGATAGATGATAACATGCATGAATAATTCCAATAAATGACTTAATAAGCACAATCGTAAATATGTTTGCACCGCAGAAAATGCATTGTATCTCAGCATAAAAACAGTTAATTTAACAAATAATTCTAAACTGTGAAGATCTGCTGTGTTTGTCCTCAGGCAGATGTTCCCATAGAAAGCTCAACACTTATAACAACATGTATCAACATGTATGTATCGTGAACAATTGAAGTCTACCCACTGTGGATGTGCTTCAGTGTAAATGTGTAATGGGTTATAAATTGCCCCGTCAGGGTTGCTAAAGCAACGCGGACAGTCCCTACATGCGAGGGAAGGCAGAGATGACAGTTAGGAATTCTGTTACACTCAACAGGTACTGTCAAAGCTCGAGAAATTCACCCAATACACAGTTCGCCAACACTACACAGAGCGACCCAAATCAGGCACGAAAACCAAAATAAAAGTGACGACACAGCCAGGTAACTGCAGTCCAGTCAAGTTCAGAAAACAACCTCTTCAGGCCCAAACAAATCATTCTGTCAACAGTGAAACAAGTCAAACAGGAAGAGCAGAGCAGCCTAAAACAGACCAGTTCAGTGGGGCCCACCCCAGCTGGATCCACTGAGAAACCCAGAGCCAAACACAGCTCAGTCCAGTCCAACCGTAAGACTGCTTTCCAGATATTCAGAGCAGCGTGTTTACACTCTAGGAACCCCTGTTTACACTTCGCCTCCACCAAATTACATCACATCATGAAGGAGGAAACTTAAATCAGTCAGTTCTTCAGTAGCAGCCTTCAATGTCCCATCAGATTAAAATACCAAAGGCTGATTAGGGATAAATAAGACAACAGCCACTCGCCCAATATGTATGCTGATTATGAAATAAAGTTATGCAGCACTAATGGGACACAACGGTCACAGCTGTGCTCCATGTTACGTTGCTGGTGAGTGGATCCAAATGTGCACTGCTTCTGACAGACTTAGCTGCACAGGCCAACTGAATGTTGTAAGGGAAAGGAGAACTCTAGACTTAGCACCTCGGCTACACACCGAGTGGGCACACGTCCGAGAAGTCTGTAATTAGTATGAACTGCCTTACTGGAACAACTGGCCTCTACATCTTGCAAGATTTACTTGGTAAGATGCACAAGAAAGAACAGAGTTAAGGCCTCCCTTCTACCTTTCAAGCCTGGCTGCTCTTACTGAGGATGAAAGGCTGACCATTCGTATCACAGGCCTCCTTGAAGAGCAAGGCACAGGGAGAAGCCTACTGTTTAAGAGCCATCAAGCATGAGACGGTAGGTGTAGCATGGGCAAACAGCAACTGGTGAAGGTGACTCACAAATAGTTCTCCATCTACAGATATCTGCTTTTTTCCCCAGAACGAAGGGTTCTTGTAGACAGTTCAACATGTTTAGCAAGTCATTCCAATTATTTACGATCTTACACCGTCAAACTGCATATCAGACTTCAAAATGTTCAAGTACCAAGCATAAGCATATCATATTAGACTAAGAAACAGTATCTAATGCTGATCTGTCACATCTGGCTGATACCCAGTCCGTTTAATAAGGTCACTATCTGCAACGATAACAATCTGGTCTATCAAATTGGTGCAGTCTTACATTTTTTTAAAATAATTTTTACGGGGTCGTTTTATGTCTTTATTACACGGCAAGAGTGGAGAGATGACAGGAAATGAGGGACAGAGATGATAAACGTCCTCACCGGATTTGCCGAGTGCAGCGATCACAAAATACAGAAGTGCCAGAAGATACACACATGCATGCAAGCAGAAATGTGGATACATGCACGCAGAAATACATGCTCACATTTACAGAAAGTGCATGAGGGCAGCAGGTTTAAGTTGGTCTCCATTTGAAATCCAGCCAAAAGCTCAGTGCTTTGATAGTCAGCAGGGTCTCACCTGGTTTCTGGCCCTTTTGATGGACTAAGATAAGCTTAAGAATGTCTGATGTATTTACCAAACGGGAATAAAACAGCCTCCGCTCCCAAGCGCACCCCAGAAATCCAGGTCTGGGGTTATGTAGATTGTTTAGTTAGAAATGATTGGTGGCCCTTCCTTTCACTCGCCTGCCTGGTACGCCACTTTATAAAGGCTGCACTTAAATTCTCGGGCCATCTGAGAAGCAGACGGCTGATGTAAACATAGTAAATAGCACATTCATCAGGTTCACTGAGTGCATGTCAACTGGAAATAACTGATCTGCTGGAAAACTACATTTCACTGCATCAAAATTATTTTTAAAAAAGTGGGTAAAGCTACCAATACAATTTGGTGCGGGCGAACTACTTACACTCAGATTGGTAGAGTAATGGTCAGTGGGTTGGGAGGAGGGGCTGAATCCAGAGGATGAATTTTATGAATACTATCAAATATGAACATGCAGTAAAATACCATGAAAGGCATCAACATCAAAATGGTCTGGTGGCTAACCCTAACCCCGTAAAACTTGTGTAGATACTATTCTAAACTTGTGACTATATTTACATTTGTCCAGTGACTGTCAAAATGCCAAAAAAATGACTAAAATGTCTATGCAATTTTGCGATATTAAAGTAATTACTTCAGTTATCAACAAATGATGATAATTACCATTAACGGCCACAAACAGCATCCCACACATGTATTTTCTCCGTGCCCAGTCAAAACAACATGTTGACGTACAAACCGTAGCTTTTATACAAAAGCAATTAAATGAAGTTATATGACTACAAGAAACTGCTCAAACATGTGAATGGCTTCAAAGCATATTTCCACAGACTATGATTTAATTACTTTAATCATTACCATTTAAATTTGCGAGGTTAGTACAATTAACACAAATAAAACCATTGCCAAGGCAATTGGCAGCCTGTACCAGTCTCTAGACTGCATTGTTTTTTGTGGCACCGGGTTGGATTTTGCGGGAAATCTGCTGGATTTCTGTACAGCACAAAGGGTGAGCAGACAGGAAGAGGTTTTGCCGTCCTTCCAGTGAAACTGAACTGAAGCTTTCAGAATTTCTCACAATGGTAGATGGTGGAACGAGTGAAAGGCCAATGGAAAAATCGCTTCCAAATGTTTACCCTCTTCAGTAAAGTGAAAGAGAATACAAAACGTCCATGGAGCGATGCAAAGGAGGAAGAGGGTTGTTAAGTTCTAAATAGACTCTTTAACCCAAAGTGTCTGAGGTCTTTCTTTGATGCTGCCTATAGTGATAGAGTCACCACAGTGAAGTGGGTGCAAATGTTACATGTGATTCCATTTATAAAAGTTTATATAGACTCTGCAGGAAGACCTTAAATACTACATATAATCATGACCATTGCTTGGTCTAAATGACAGACAACCATACATATGTGGATTATGTTGTTGCCACCTAATTACCACCTGACTAGAGCTCTAACAGTCTAGAGAGCAGAGGACAAGTACAGTAGCAACATCATCTACACAACAGTGTATCTAGAAAATATGGTTTTAATTTAGAGGGACATTTGCACAAACAATAGTGTAACATTAGTGCAAGACAGAGGTTGTTGTTGTGAATGAAGGAAAGCAGTGCACCAAGGTACAGTCGGTGAATATATTGATGTTAAAAATGCTATTCTTAGCGCTTTTAGTCATCAAAATCAGTCAATTCTATTTTAGCGCAGTGTCATTCTTTATTCTAACTTCAGACGACTGCGCTGACAGGATCATGTAGTGCAGACTTGAAAGCTCACACTCCTTTTATATAAATCGACAGCTTAAATAACTCTAAAAAGTCATATTTAGATAAGAAAATGACAACAAATAAAAAATGAATACACTCTTTTATTCAATTAAAGTTAAAATCTCACATAAAATGGGTCAACCAAAACACAGACCACCCTCCCCTCCCCTCAGTTAGTGCAACTGTGCAGCGGGGTGTGCACTTAGCTTGCAAACCTTGGCACAGCATCAACACTAACAGCAGCTGGCTGGCAGGACAGAGGGATGCACAGACACACAAACCCAGCTTTTGTCTTTTTCCCCCCTCTCTCGAACATGTTCACTCAGTCGCCCATGTGAAAGTGTCATGCCTTAGCCAGGGAGACCAAGTTAGAAGCCATTAGCCTCTGTCAGACCTCACTGTTATGACTACAGATACACAGTGCTAAATCTGTTGAAAAGGAGAGACAGAGGAGGAGGAGCAGGAAGCAACAAAAAAGCGTTTTTCTACTGAAGACAGCACCTCTGCCCTTCATTTCAGCACCTATGGCTGGTTGCCCTCAACAAATGGATTTCTCAGAAAGCAGGATTAGTATAAAGTGCATAGTATGCTTACATATTTGACAGTGTAGTCTGTGCATGTGAATGGAACATGCTGATAATTTAATTTCACAAGTAACTCAAAGGCAGTACATATAAAAGCGTCAATAGCTGTCCTGCCAAAGGTTTGTGGGAATGTCAGTAAGGAAAGGTCACATTACACCACTTTCTCCTAGCTTGCCTCTAACCATTTTTAAAAAAAAACTTTCCTCCTTTGCCTTCACTCCCCTCCATAACTCTTCTCATCTTCCTCTGTATTTTCTCCCCAAATACTGCTGCCGTCAATCTTTCATCCAGGGTGTAAATGGAGAAAAAACGTATTCTGCTCTGCTGCTGAGATACGAGTAGCTTCAGACACACAGTGATTTAAAGGGAAAATGTCTAGTCACTGCCAAAGGATTGGGCTATTTGATATTTGATACAAAAAGCAAAACTAATTTATCTTTCTGAGAGAACTGATATTATTTCAAATGACATTTTAGGTGATTTTTGTAAACTTGAGTTTCTACAATTACTACTCCATAATTACTGCTGTGCTGACAGCACAATTCTGGGTTAGTCTCTCTAAATTCCTCTGGTGTACACTACTACAGAGGTGCTGTTAGAAATTAATTAATACAGACTGTAGTAAATAATAGACTTAAATTCTAATCTGTTGGAATATTCCTGTTTTGGGTTAAATAGAAAATTAAATAATAATCCCCACATCAGGCCAGTCAAATCTGTTCGTCTCTCATAATGAGGCCTTAGACTACTGCTGTTGTGTTTTCAAGGAGCTACAACCAAATAAAAATATTTTAAGGCTGCAGTTTTGTTTGAGCCCAGAATACTTACGTGGTGGAGAAGTGACATGCACATTGGTTTCATTACGTTTCACTGTGGATTAATTTTGTTTCTTTTCCACTGTGCATCATTTTGGGTCACTTTGGTTTATAACCAACAAATCATATCAACCAGTTGAAAAACATCTTGCAGTGAGAGCAGTTGTGGTTGTATAGATTGAGGCATAACTTACTGCGTTGGTGACTTCTATTTCATAGACCCTCTGAAAGGAAGCTCGGTCGAAGAAAACTAACTTCCCATTTCCCTCGTCTTTCTTCACTGAGGTCCCCGTTACGAGAAGCTTGTCATCAGGGCTAAAACAGCAGTCAGTCCTAACGGGGAAAATTACACACATGCAATATCATCAGTTCAAAATCCACATATAATTTACAGTAATCAAGCAGACTGTAATTAAGATGAGAGTTAAAAAATTCTCACATTGAAAAGTAGTTGGTCAGTCCAGTAGCTACATTGACTGGCTTCCTGAAGTTACGTATATCCCACGTCTTCAGAGTATCATCACCTAGAAAATAGATGGAGACAACAGGTAAACTGTAAATTGTGAGATTTACTTTACAGAAGGTCACCACAGTGTAACTGTCTGAAAAGTTATTTACTTTGTTGTAGCGTACTTTTTTCTTAACTATACAACAAGGCTGCAAGAGTTATTTTTCATTTACATTACAGAAATATGTCAAGTGAAGGACTCTTACACAGAGTTATTCCTGTTTGTCTTTGCGTTAGAAACTTCCTGACTAGATCACACACCAAGGATGTCTGTTTATAGATCTCTTGTGAGTCTTCCATGTTTTGTTGTTGGTGGTCCCTGTTTATTTGCACACTCAGGAAGAGACGAGCTACTTCTCTGCTTACAAAAATATCACTTTGGATCAGTGATCAAGCATTGGACCTAAAAACTGGAGGCTGGGCTGTCCATGAATGCAACCTCAATCTGTGCAACTGCTGGCTGTGGGGTCTGGAGGATAATGTAAGGTCTTTTTTTTTTTTACCTCCACGTGAAGCGAGAGTCATGCCATCATAGGAAAAGGAGAGGCAGGAGGTGTCTGATCCTGGAATGTGTGCTTGCCGACAGTGGAACTTTGTGTGGACCTAAGAAGAAAAAGAGAAAACCATGCATTGACCACATAGATTTATACGAGGTCTGGTATAGTTTATGGTTTAGTAGTGATGAAGATGTCAAATAAAGGTTAAATGGCATTTAATTATTCCATGTTATGTGCATGGTCTGTGTATGAAAGTGAAAGTGTAGTGCAGAGGTCATGTAAGCAGCAACTCACTCTTGTTTGTGTCTAATAATAGTTATGTGCAAGTGAAAGGTAGAAATACTTGAGCAAATACAGACTCAACTTAATTTATTTATATTCTGTTGATATGGATCACAGACAAGAACATTACAGAGACAGAAAAAACCTAGACTAAATGTAATTGATCATTAATTACAGAACAAAATGAATAAGTAGCGCAGTCCTGGCTCTCTCTGCCTTTTCCATAAACACGCTGCCTTGGTCACTACTGATCATCAATATTAAAAAGAGTTCTTATAATCTCCTGATGTACTACAGTATGAAGCTGCCAATGCTCTGCCTCAGTAGCAGATGTTTCAGTTAGTGACTGCAGTAACAGAAAGACCTTTTCATTCTCCGTGTCTTCAAAACAACACACGGTTTCCATTTCCCATTTCCTCCATGAACACCATACTATATATTTAACTATGAAGCCCACTTACTTATGAAATACCAGCAACTTTACACACTGTACCCACCACACTCTTTAGCAAGACTACAGACCACAGCGATTTACCTTGGCAAGCTTAGGTGCCTGTCTGGCAGAGGTTATTTTGATTTTTCCTTTGCTCCTACCTGAAGTGGTATCATAATATTCCTACTGCGTACAGTTTACCAGCCAATAACGCACATCAGACACCCTTTTAACTGCAGCCCTGGGCTAACAACCCCCTTTTGATTCTTTCTTGTTATTAGCCATCATTAAACAAGTGTTATGTCACAAGTGTCAGCCAGTAATGACGACTATTTTAAAGCATCGCATCAAAATATCAACGACCGCCAGGATCAATTACAAAACAACAACACGCGTGCCAGAAGCATGGGAGACAGCACCAGTCTGAGGTTGAGAAGACTGAGATTGAAAAGAAGTGTTTAAACAAAGTTTTATTTTTAAAGGTTAGGAAGTAAATGAGTAACACACTCATCTCCTTAAAACAGTTAAAGGGGAACTCCACCAATGTTACATATTAAAGTCTGATTACTAGTCATACTACTCTGCCTGTGAAAGTTGTATAATGTCTTCTGTGGATTTAAAGGAGCTTTGTCAAGTCTGTGGAAAGATATCTGATGATAACCCCAATGATGTCATCAGGGTTATTTTGGCTTGGGTTGGATAATGCCACTTTTTAGCAGAACACCTGTGTTACAAAGCCATGGGCACATGGTCTGATGAAAGAGTTGCATTATTATTAATCTGGAACTGAAAGAAAATGAATTATTTTGATAATCGATCAATCATTTTTCCAACAAAAATGTCAAACTGTCCCTGGTTCCAGCTTCTCAAATGAGAGGATTTGTTGCTTTTCTTTGTCTTATGTGATAGTAAGCTGAATATTTTTGGGTTTCAGACTGACACCTTGGGCTTTAAGAAACTGTTCGTTATTTTCTGACATTTTATAGACGAAACGATGAATTGACTAATTAAGGAAATAATCAATAGATTGATCGATCAAGAAAATAATCCTTATCCCTAAATATGGGTATATGCCATTCTGAAGCAGACACGGTGCACATCCAACACAAGCTACAGCAGCTTACAATGAAAAAAGAGGTGGGCCGCACACTGAATATTACAGCCTCCCAGGCAGTGTTTCCACCATCAAGGTCTTCGTCAGGCTAATCATGTGTACGATTCTGCCCTTGTAACTATTTCTCCTGGCATGTTGCTGTATATGAGAATGTGATCTTACTCAACTTGGCTGTGATGATCAGCATGTATCACTGAAAACCAAGTAGGCTGAGTGACATTTCAGTGGATTACAAAGGTTACAGGGAATGGAATCTCACCTTTACAGTTCAAGGAGAAAAAACAGATAATGAGTTGTTTTAAACTGTTTTAGGAAAAAGGGGAGCGTTGGTGGCATTTTAGGGACCTTTGGGAAACAATGAGAATATTACCATACAACCACTTAAAAAGTCATCCAAAATATTCCTAATTAATCCCAGCCACTGCAGCCATGTTCCCCTGCAAACAGAAGCACTTTAACTCCTCGTCTAAACAGCTGTTTCCAAGATGGCCAGCCACTCGATGTACTTTCTCTGTGCTCTCTCGGAGCAAGTGGTGTACTACTGTAGTGCAGTTTATGGTGTGTGTGCCAAGGTCTGCAGCTCCAGGCTGGAAATAACCCAGCTCAACACCCCCCCCGCACACACAATTCTCTCTATCTTTCTCACACATACACACAAAGAAACAGCAAGAAGAAAAGCTCTCTAAAAAGTACACTGCAGCTCAAAACGTGGACAATGAACAGAAGTGAAAAAGGAGATAACCAATAAACAAATACACTGATGTTAAAATTCATGTCACTCTAGCTAACCTGAACTGTATAAAAATGTTCTGTCCAAGTAAAAAGTAATGCCATTTGGAATTTTAGATTTTTTTTTTACTATAGATTTTACAATTAGGTTATTATTATCATTGTTGATTAATCTGAATCCTTTTTCCAATTAATCATTTAGTCTCAAATATCTTGTTTTGTCCAGCCAACTGTCCAAAATCCAATAGAAATTTGATGCACAAGTATGTTTGTACATTTTTGCTTGATAAATGACTTCAACGACTATAGTAATTAACAAAATTGTTGGTGATTCATTTTGTGTTTGTAAACGAATCGACTAATTCTTTCAGCACTAACTGCAATGCCTTGCTGCCTGCGTCTTCACTCTGCTTCCTCCAACATTTACTTCCCAGTGCCTCAGTTTTACCTGGGCTGAGTACAGCCAGATTACAGAGATCGATCATTAAAGGACAGTGGTGAAGCAATAGTCTGGGAAGTAGGCTTGCTAACACTCAAACAAACATAACCTTGGTTTATACAGCTACATTTTCATTAATTCTAAACGGAATGCAAATAAATCAGTGAAAAGAGAATTGCAGCAATACGGGCTTTTGACTCCGAAAGGTGGATAAGGAATTTGAAGTGAGCACAGTGTGTGGAAGGCAGATAAGATAGAGAAATGTTGGCAAAAGGAGCAGGAGAGAGTGGAGCGTGAGGTGAATGAGTGATGTGTCCTCATGATACAAGAAGGAAACGAGGCCATACTTTACTTCCAAAGTAAATGGAGGGAAGTTATTAACTTGGACGAGACAGATAACACTGTTGCCTTGAACTGTAGATAACATGGATTCCACTTTTTCAGGCCTTGGCCATTTAGCCTCTGTAGTCTCTCCAGGGATAATTTTCTGCTTCCCATCATCGTTTTTACTCGTATATTACCTTTGACTCAAATCCATTCTCCTCATTTCTTATCTTAGATTATCTTCCTATTCTTTTATTCGCTGCACTGAAATTGACTTGGTTGAGAAATAAAAGTCAAGAGGTCAATTTAATATAAAAACTACATTTTCTAATCTCAAGCTGGCCACAGGCTATCTCAAGCCTACTAAACAGCGGCTAAAGCATAATGTGTAAGGCTTACACCCATACTCTACCGTGAGGGTGCATGGTGACTGACTTGCTTTGAGAATTGACTACTGTATTTGATCAGCCTAAGACAAAGACATTGGGGGCCCCATTTTAATCATGCAATCACAATGACCACTGCACCGCTGTGCCATATGCACATGGACAATGGGAGCGTATTCCAAACATACAGACTTTCCATTCATATAACTGCGAGCGCATCTATGCATGGAAGGCACATTAGGTTGCGTTGGGTCAGCGGACTATGAACAAGGTATGTGAATGACTCATTTTCTTGTAATTATCTTGTCTTGAACTGTTGCATGAAGTGCAATGGCACATCATAAAAATGGGTCTAGTGGAGAGGATAGTCCACGCAGGTTTCTACGGTTTGTAGGGAAAATGATAGTGTTCTCTGAGAGGTGCAGAGTTGCAGGGCGAGAACAGGCTATATCGCACAAAAACGTGTAGATATTACACCATAAATATACTGTGAGGAGAAGGTAATGAAATCTGCTTTACGTAACTCCAAAGAGAATTGCGGAGATGCGTTTTGTTTTTTCCAAAACACGACCTCAAAACGAATGTTTTTCACTATAGCCACAGGTTTTCTCAGGTCAACTAGAAAGAGAAGTTATGAGCTCTTGTTCGGCTCGTGATGAATCATTCCACAAAGTTTTTTTTTTCCTCTTTTCATCTGACGTCTTTCTTTCTAAGATTAACACCATCTGCTGTTAGCACATGCTGTGCTTTAACCCCTTTTATGTTGTATTGTTATGTTACACTGTCTTCAGTGTATGTTTTGTTTGCACTGAAAAGAAATGTTTTCAGCGTGTCCATTTAGATATTTAAAAAATATTCTCTTGTCCTACCAGACAAACAGATGGAATGAGGAAAAACAACATTTGTCTAACTCTGGAGTAAATTATGAAAAGAAAAACAGAGACACGAACGCAAAATAGGCCAGTCAAAAATATTGTAGCCTAATAAATTAAAGGCAGATTCATTTTTTAAACTTCATTAATAGTCCCTCAGTCAGTAAAAGTTGTGCCTTTAATAGGTAGCTAGTGGTTATGCTAGCTGTTTATTGCAAACATACACCCACTCCAGTTATTTCTAGATCATTTACTGCTGTTGTGAAAGCTTGAGTGTTTATTTACTATCCTGATGTTGGCTGGCATTGGTAGATGCCATGGTGTTTGCTTCCTGTGATAATCTACACAGCCGGTTTGTGAAACCGGATTCTCATACGCTGTTTGAAACTTCTCTCACGCCTTGTGACACCCACTGTAAACTGTGCCCTTCTCCCTGGCCTAAACAAGCAGCGGGCTAAATTGTCACGGTTCTATTCAGCAAGCCAATGTAAGTCTTTTTCTACAGATACGCATGTATAACGTTTCATATAAGATTGTGCATACATACATGCATATGCACACTTGCATAGACACAGAGCCTAATACACATCTACAGACATTCGGCAGCAGGAGTTGATAAATAGCTGCAGGAACACAGCATTGGGTTTCATCCTCAGCAGACTATGATAACAATCTACCACAGGGCCAACTGTTCCTAACCACACTATCTGAGTGTCATTATATAAATACTGCCTTTGCCCAACCTCCATACTTTTACAACCGCACACCTGAAAGACTGAATGATGCCCACTGTGCAGTCAGTTGTAACATCTCACTCTGACCTCTGCTACTTTCTGAGGATCGAGTGGCCAAACCGCAGTCCTGAACAGCTGCTCTGATCTTTCATGGAAATCAACAAGTGGTGATGCGAAAGCCGTGTGAGTGTGTGTCTGTGTGTGTGTGTGAGTTTGTGTGTGTTAGAGGATCATGCTGGAGTGAGTGTCCACATAATGTGACAGTGTGCTCCATTAAAGTAACTGTATTCCTCCATGTGTCGGCTACAAACTGTGCAAAAAAGTAGGATTATGTAGGTACTGTTCCCAAGTCTTTGTTCGGGGTAAAACACTGAAAGCTGTCGCATTCACGTGACAAAAAAGCACCTCTTGAAGGTCATTTAGTGACCATTTGTCCCTACATGAAGAAAGGGTGGAAGGACCACCAGGCTGTGTAGCAATGACAGAAATCACAGGCAAGTAACAATGGAGGCTGCGGGACTGGTGTAAATGTTTAGGATCTAGGCTGTCTTTAGATAGCCTGGTGGACCAGTTTGATTGCATTTGAAACACTTTCATGAAGTGTATGCACTCTAGCCGGTTATCAGATCCTAGACAGTTTTCTAAACATTTCATTGGACTATAAGAAGTTCTTCTGTGATTGTCTGTTCTAATCTTCCACAGACCCATCTTTTATGACCCACAGAGTTCCTAGTTTACAGTGATACTGTGCAGAGACACAGCAGATTGTGCTGAGGGTCCTATTGGGCTGCAACTGTAAATTATGTGCTGCCCAGCACTGGTGGTCAATCTATGCAGGTGACAATAAACTGTGTGACTAGAATAAAAACAGGACGTTGAGCGGAGAAAAGGGAGCCTGGAATCTTCAGTCATTTTATAAAGAACAAGATGGGCTGAAGGCAAGGATCATAAAGGATAAAAAATGAAGAAAAGGCTTACCGCACATCTTGGGGATCTCTGGTTTCTCTTCTAATTAAGGATTGCGGTGACAAAGCCAGCAAATGCAGAAAATAAGAGAAAGTTTGCCGTGTCATCTCATGATAACACTCCCCAGCTGAGTAGTTCATCAAAACCACCTCTTTCGGGGTCCCACTTTGAAGTCTGGAAATATCTAAAGTCCACCAATGACATCATAACATTCCCCAGGTCTCTGTGGTAATGTTTTTGAACGAAGGCCTGCACCCTCAATGCAAAACCTTTCACAGAGTGCACATTACCTGGCAACCATTTAAATGCAGCCTTGTAACTCTGGCACCGACCCCTCTGGTCAGAGAACGAGCATGCAATCACTCTCTGTGGCAGTCCACTAAAAGAGACCTACTTGACTCCCATCACAGGATCAATCAACTCATGTCAGGGTTCAAGAGCACGATGTGTCATCCTCAATAGTTTCTCTTCAGGCTGAGCTCTAGATCAAGGTCATGTACGTGATTGATCGTGATTGATCTTCCTGCATATTCTGGCCATGAGTAATAGTGGCGATACAACAGGAGATAGGCCTCCTTTGAGTGGGGGAGGGAGCAGCAATAAAAGCATCGAGAGGTCAACTCCTTTTTAGGCTTGTGGCTGAATTTGAGTCAGCAGCACAGGTTGCTGATTAGGCCAGAGGGCACCAACTAAATTCTTGAGCCATTCAGACAGGACAGGCTCCAGTGGTCAGGCAACAGACATGACTATTGTAAGCTGCTATGGGACGCAGGGTAAATATTTAGTTTGGAGAAAGAGGGGTAATAAATTTGGAGAGCTTCAACCCAATCACTCGCAGCCTGCTGCTATGAGCAGCCCAGGAGTGGGATGATGGGTGAGTGGAGGAGAGGTGGGAGTCTATACAACACGGGTACATGGAAGCACAAAAGCTCTTACAATAGGAAAGTAGTTACAGGGAAAACAAACTCTCCATCTATCTACATTTTTTTGTGTGTCCTGTGATTACCAAGTTGACTGTTGGAGTAATTATCATGTAGCCTACTTCCCATTTGACTAATCTGGATAAGCCCCTCTGTCCAATCAAGCTGTTCCAACTCACTAACTACGGCTTAATTGTCACTGTCACTATTCTCATATGAAATAACAGAAGCATTCAACCTTGTCCACATATGGGGTTGGACAGATGAAAGGATATGCAGTGGAACAAAAGAATTAGAGTAGAAATGTGCCAAAACACAGAAGGCAGAAAAACAACTTAGATGTCTCATATTGGATACTGGTTTTATACTGAATACTGGTTGTCTTACAGAGTATTTAGCAATATCTGTGTGTAGTCCTCCATCAATTTTATTTCCCCTCTTAAAATGTTTTTTTAGGACTCCCAGGTGAGTAACCACAAAGTTATTCTCACGCTGTGGAAAACCAACTTGTGAAACCATGTTTGCAAAAGAGCTTTCCATAATGTAAGACAATACCAAACTGGACTGATGCCTGAAATATGTAATCTTTGAAAATGCTGAATTATAGGTGCTGCAGTTCCCCTAAGCCTCCTCTTCAACAGAACCTCTCCTCCTCCTTTTTTCCCTCTTCCCATCTGTTTCGTGGAGGTGAATTTTGTGTGTGAACCAGCAAGTGTGCAGTAAGCTTCCAAACGTGCTCCGTCACTGATCAACAGGAAACAACAGCAAGTAATTTCCTTTTGCTGTCCATACACTAACCAGAGATGCGTCACCGTGACAGCCATCAAGAAGAGAGACTCATGGGTGGACAGGCAGGCATGAGTTAAGGTAAAACCATCAGTGATAAAACATTTAGGAGACCCAGAAGATCTACTTGATGAAAGATGGAGGAGATGCATTCTCCAGACATGATCTCCAGTGATGATTTGTCAAATAACTCAAGTGAAAACAGCCACATGAGTGGGAGCAATGCTACGTAGGAGCCAAGATCAACTATTACCTCAACAATGTGAATCTTGAAGAATGGAATGAACACTTTGATCCCTTAATTGCCTAATTAACTAATAGTGGAAAATGTACAGCGGGAAATTGTGATTGGGCCTCCCAGTAACTTTCATGTAACTCAACTCAATCATCACACGTCAGTTAATACAGTTACATAATCAGCTATTTTGAGCCATGCTACTGGCATGTTGATGTTAGCATTTAGCTCAAAGCACCGCTGTGTCTAAGTACAGCCCCACAAAGCCTCTAACATGGCTGTAGACTTTTGTTTCTCCAGAGTTTGCAGGGAATGAGAGCGACTCCGACCCAAGCTCACTGCCATGTAGCTGGTTAGTGTAATAACAGGGTCAATACAGGTCAGACAGGCTATTTAATAATATGCTCAACTACTCCCACTTTAGACAAATGCATTTTAAAGCCAGGCATTTTCAATTCTGGTCAGTGTTGGTCAGTGACTTGTTGAACTGTGACCTCTGTGCCCTGTGACCGGACGACCTGAGTCTCATGATTCTCCACCCGAGGCCATAACAAAACAGACATCCTATGTTTACAACCTACTGCACACTGAGGTGGTTGGTATGTGCGAGTTTTAAGACTCACGCTGAGGTTTCTGTCCCAGATCTGGATGGTGCCATCCTGGCAGCCTGCTGCAATAAGCTTCCCATCACGGCTGTAGGTGCAGCATGTGGGGGTGACCTTCTTCCCCTGGAAGGAGCGTGGTTTGAACACAGACTTGTGCTTCTTCTCCGAGTTCAGGTCCCATGTGCGCACAGTGCTGCGGACAGACAGAGAATGTAATTTATCTTCACCCAACTGTCGTGAATCACTCATAAAATATCTATCTCTCAAAACATAGTTGGTCATCAACACCATCCACCACTGTAATAAATCAGAATCATACTGAGATACAGTGTGCCCCAGCCATTCTCATTAACATAGGGTTAGGCAGCTATGTGTTCCAGGGTGAGGGGTTAGCCAGTAGATCAGGCTGACAGGCATATCTGAAGCTTCCATGAAATCCTTGAACACATTACGCAACCTGGACCACTGAGAGGGAGGAATTAAAATGAAGAGTTTTCTTGCAGTATATGTACAAATAGGAGGTTTTATTCCAAAATGTCATAAAATTTAAGCCCAACAAGAATCCCTGATGGTTACAGGTTTATATTTCAGTCACTGCACACATTATAAAATCTTATATTAACTAATAACTTCCATAATAGCACACTTAATGTATCCATCAAACCACTAAAGGATTTATATATACGGAATTTACACTTAAACAATGCAAAACAAATCAATCAACGAATTAAACACAAAATACATCTGAAACCTGCCTTCATGTGACTTGATTAACTGTTAAAATAAGAAAAAAAGGATGAAGTTACTCAAAAAGCCCTTGAAGCAAGCAGATTATTAGTCAAAGCAGTTGTCAGTATTTCCGCATACTTTGAATTTCAAAGTAGAGTTGACAGTGATCTGAGAACACCGAGTTGTTTAGGTTAAAACAAGGTGGAACATTTCACCTTTGACCCCGTTGGCATGGCTTACCGTCTAGAGGATGTCCAAGCAAGGGATGTTGCACACAACTTCTACCCACCTAACCTCAATCACTTATCTTTTCATTCAACTAGCTTTGTATCTTTTCAGGGCTTTTGTGAAGACCAAAAAGTTGTATAAGGGAGGCTGCTGTGATCAAAAATAGATGAAAAAAAGAAGAGGGATATAGAAACTGATAAGACAAAAATGATGACAAAGAGGACAAACTGAGGTACCAACCAGCACTGCAAGTGAACTCAAGAGCCTTAAACCTCCACATTTATTTATAGAACTACCTGGCTACGCACAAACATGTTTAACCAAACTCTCACACACCCATACCAACACTCATCCCAGACAGAGCGTGTCCAAATGTGTCTGTGACCCACTGCTTGCTTTAGTGAGCGTCATGACCTTTGGGTCATGAGGTCAGCAGAGGAGTATAAACATACAGGCAGGACTGCTACTAACAGCCAGGCAAGGATTCCTCTGTGCCCGGCTACAAAGTCACAGACACACACACACACACTCAACTGTGTTTGGATAAGTCTAACAATGTGATACAGATGCCAGCTGAAGACATATGGTTTGAGTGAGAACTGGCAAGGGTCAAATAAAACTCTGTTTGATGCATAGTTGTGTCTAAATCCATATAAACCAAAGCTGTTAATAAATCAAAAAATCTCCTGCTGGGAAAAAAAGATGCAGAAGCCACGTATATAAGGAGGCTGCCCAGTACAATCTGAAGGGCTACTGCATTGTACAGTGAGTGTTTACATGAGCAGATATACATGTGTATGTGTGAGAGTGAATGAGAAAGAGTGATAGCCATGGACTGGATGACAAATTGGTCCACCTGCTGCCTCACACAGACATCTCTATTTTGTTTACAGAAGACTGCAGGCATCTGTCAAGCCAATAAAGACAACATAACCTTTCGCGTAGCACACAAAACCTGGAATGCTATTTATCGTAAGGGCTCTTTCCAAAACATGGCAGAGCTGGCTGTCAGGGGGATGGAGCAGAGAGGTTGGAGCCCACCAGTGTCGAGCCAACCACAAGCACAGAGCAAAGACTGCACACCCTCACCTGTCAGGAGCAAGACACAGAGCAGGCAGGGCAGGGAAGGGAAAACTCTCAGCTCTAATATGCGGTACTCTAGAATTGTTAATTAAAGTGCAAAAACTTTCCGACCCCCATTAGGGTAACAAAGATCAAAAGAAGTAATGATAAAAATGAACTGCAGCTTCGCCTAATTAAAGTTGCAGCTTTTATTCCAGTGGGAAACATCTGGGGCAGTCTCAAATCTTATTTTCTCAGAAGAGGTGGTTGTTTTGGGAAAGTAATAGCAATGAGATGTCAAAATATTCACATGCAACATGAAGAAACCACCAAAAACATTCTGGGGCAATACCCTCGCCCATTCGTCTTCCCTGCAACCATGTTTTCCCTTCAATCAGCAGCCCCCTTTTTCTACCCCAAACGCTTCAGAGACACAGGGGTGAATGTAATAAAATGAGACCCATACATCCTCAGTCATGCGTGTGCACTTTACGAGGTAGCACAGTCATTCACACATCAACTGAGGAGTGACAACTCCCCAGGCCCCAGATTTTATCTGTCCGTCAGGTTATAGGCCTGGTGGGGGTGATGGCTGCTGGGATCACTTTCCCAGATAATGAGATAAGGAAGAGAGAGGGATAAGAAAGGCGTACGTCTTGTATAAGGTTGTTTATTGGTCGAATTCCGGTGATGGGGATAGGCTGTGCTGCCCGATGGCCGGTTGACTGACTAACTGGGGCTCTGTTATGAGAAAGGCGGATTAGGCGGGGAAGATGCTCCATCTTGCATCGCAGCTGAAGAAGATAAAGTGGGGAAATAACAGAAGGATTTGGGAGCAGGCATACACACAGTGGCACTCAAGCAAGGAAGCAAAAAGAAGAAACACTCTGGTCTAAGCACAGATGCACCGTGGGTACAGTGAGATACTGATTCAAGCAAATTCACAACATTATTAGTGTTGCTAAGCAGGGCAGGTGAGACCACACACTACAGGGACAAAATGCTTGACTCAAGCTAAAAGAAGTCAAGACAGCTCTTCAGATTTAAATCAGGCAGTCTGGTTGATAAGACACCTTCCCACCAGCCCACTTCCCCACAAGGAAGTGGCCTCATATTTAGTTCAATACAAAAAGAAACAAACACTGCAGTCACACACTAAAGAACTAGAAGTTACTGTCAGTCAAAAATTCAGCCATGGCTGTAAGTTGAACAAGAAGGATGAATGCTATGGTAAAGGTATGGTATGTGCGTTCTTGGGCAGGACATGGAACACTTGCATTGTAAGGCGGGCAACAGTTGGAGACGAGCTGGACTGTGGATGAACCTGGTGTGTTAAACTGTGTGAATCGCCCCAACATGCTCACACAAACACACACACACACACACACTTTGTGATGTCTGTCCTCACTCTTCGCCCCTGTTCTGTCACGCAGATCACACTTAATAACTCAGCAGTAATGGCCTTTCGCCTCAAAAAATCCAACGTAAGCTATCACCAAGAATTTGGTTGAGAGTATTGAAAAACAGATAACCTACTTACTTGACAAGATCAGTATCAGATCAGAGAGAAAGAAATACTGACTGAGATCATGAATCTGCTTTGTGTGCCTTTCTATTTTTGTGGATGCTCTCAAATGATATTAATCCCTTATTATGACACATGTATCACATTATGTGTTTGGTTTGAGCGCATGATAAAGACAAATAGTTTGTTCCTCAGCAGTAAAAAAGGACCTGCCATGTTGTCCTCTGGGTCTCCTTGCATACAGCTACACATCCGAGTCCAGCTGCAGCCCTGACAGCAGGCCAGCACGAAGGGAATCCCTGGCATTCAAACCTCCTGGAAACATTCCTCAAATTGTGTGTATTTGTGTGTACACATGCGCAAGTGTGTCTCAAGACTCAAAAGAAGTAACATGTGGTCCCAATTAGAAAGTCGCCGTTTGTCCTATCCTCTGCTCCACTGGCTGAAATTTCAGTCACAAGAAGAGCATAACATGAATTTTTGATCGTCCTCCTGGGGCACCATAAAACTACATAAAGTAAAACCAAGAATCCGCAATGTCATCTTTGTGAAGCCACTAATGCAATGCTTTCCACAATGTTAAAGTTTGTTAACAATTCTACAGTATGCGGTTCGGTTTGTTAAATTTGAACAGAACTTATTCAAGAATTTTTAAGCCACTACTGTTTAGGACTGTGTTCATTAGAAAAGGCTGCAGCTTTTAGTTTCCTTCAAGTTCAATCCTGCCAAAGAAGTACTTCCACCGGGAGTAGACCCAGCACATATTGCCTTCACTTTCTGAGAAATAAATCTGCGGTTTTCAAACAGGTGTTAAGTCTTTCAGCAAAGACTTAGTCAAAGTGGCTCAATGCTTAATACATGTTGAATAATGTTGGAAGACATTTTGTCGTTTTACAATCACACAACTGTCAAACAGAACGACAGAAGAATGTGAAATGTTGACACGTTCACACCAGTCCGAGCAGAAATGCTTTTCGCTGACGGACTTGAGTCGCACAGTTCTGCTGAAGCCCCATTCAACCCTCAGTGTGCAGGGACAATCACTACCACCCTGCTGCTGCTTTATTATGCTTCATCAGTGCTTCCCTCTCATCCACTTCCTCCCAGGGAGAAAAAGTCTGGGTAAATGAAATCATTCAAAGAGCTGGGAGGCAGTTCTTGTGAATGAGATTCCATACAACTAGGGGGACCTTTAATTAAGCAGCTGGGCGGTCCAGTGATCATGCTTAATAACCTATTCAAATAAACACAACAAAGACTCTCTAACTAGGCTGACACAGGAAGAAAGACAGAAAACCTAGGTGTGGGCCTGATGTTTAAGCAGATACAGCCAGTAGCAGACACACACTGGTACTATCGGCCAACTGCTGGTCCATTCTCAAGAGGCCTCACTGACTACAGTCTGGCCTCTGCAGACTCCATGGTTGTTCAAAGGATGGCACTGAAGTAGAGGGGGCAGCATACATGATGATGTGGTGAGGGGCAAAGAAAGAAAGGCAGAAACATTGTTTGATGGTCCCTCCATAATAACTGGAGCATTACTGATGGAGCTAAAGAAGGATGAGCAAGAGGCAATAACCACAACAGAGTGAAATAGGCTGACACTCCTGTCAGTCAAGCAAAGACACTCCCAAACATATAAATCAAACCGTTTTTGTTTGGGGTTTTTTTTTCAAAAAACTTCGCAAAAAATGAAAGTAGCAATTTAGACTCAAAAAGACTCTTTTTAATACAGCAGTTGAAGGTTTGGGCCTGTCGTGTGTGCTGAGATTGCAGAAGTCCTCATGAATTACTATGTCCTGGGGCCATTTCCAAGGAGCAGGATACATTTGCTGAGTAAAATCCCTCATATCTGGATGGATCGGCAAACGACTGATTGCCTTTCATCTAGCTTAATGTACAGCCACAGGAGCTCTACACACCGAGGATCTCAGGTTGTCCTATCAAAGATGCTAAAATTGATCAAGGCAAAAAAAAGATATGCACGCTGAAATGCTGAAAATGAGGACTTACCAGAGTACAGAAACAAGGACTAAAATAATGTGACCTGTATGTTTAGCACCTGTTTAAACCCTGACGGCTACATTCTGTTTGCACTGTTTGAGGAACGAGAGAGACTTTTGATTGAAGAAGTGGGAAGTTTGAGGGGTAGTGGTTCAACCAAGAAAGTCAAGTACGTTTCACCTGTAAATCACTAAAGGCAATCCCTCCCTCTCTTTCCTCTCTTCGTCACTGCCTCTCTCCATCTCTCAGGTCGTTGTGCTGACCTGCTCCGCTGCTGTGAACCTCGCATGCAGCTGCTCTGCCTGTGAATGGTTCCCTGTGCGCTCCTCTCCACTGTTCTCCTGTGAGCTGGCCAGGGGCAACACCCAGTGCTAACGTGCCAGGGGAGGATTTCCAGAGCCTCAATAAGAGCTAAATAAACCAGCCTCCACATCTGGGAGAGAAGTAACACTGGTAAACACTGGGCTGTGGCCTGCCCACAAAGCCAGGCCCTTGTTTCCACTTAATGATGATAGCCCTGGGTTTCTGCACTGCTGCCTGTCACACTCACTTAGACTCATCACTGTGGTCTCACTCAAAGTCACACATATTCACTCACAAATATTCACTCACACCTATACAAACGGCAAAGGGCTACAACTCCTGCAGTCACAGAGGACGAGTGCTGCTTTCAAGGAGGCAGAAGACAGCTAAAGCTCTGCTTTCTGAAGGAGAAAGATTATAAATTTGTGTGTGACGTCTTGTTATCTCCAGCAGTGTTGCTCTGGTCCAAATCACTGCGTACAAATAAAAGGCAGCATTTGGACTACTTCCAGTATAAAATGTGCCATGTGTCAATGCACAGCTGTGAGGCCAAGCTACCCTTTCCAGAGGCATAATCTGGACGAGAGGACTCCCTGCTGGTGACAGAGGACACGAGAGCAAAGAAAAGTCTTGGAACATTGCCTTGGACATGACATACACAAGTCAGCTGCCCAGTAAGGGTGCCTCGGAATAAATGTTGGACAGTAATCATAATATTCAGGAAGTGTGTATATCAATGTTATCATTAAATATGCCACACTGTCCAAAAAATATTTATAGTCAGAAACAGACAAGGCAGGGTATAGACTTTCATGTAATTACTTTTAAGGACAGCATGTCTCCTGTTTCATCCAATGGATACTGTTCCCTTATAGACTTTCTAAATATTTATTAGTAATACTCACACACAATACTGGTAAACCAACAAATGTTTGATATGCCTGTGCGTGTAGTGACTATTCTGGTATTTCTCCTTCTGAAAATGTAATGGATTACACCATGATTGTTTACAGTATGTACAATATCGCAGCTACAACAAAGACAGAGAGAAAGTAGTAGATTCAGCCTACAACTCACCCATCATTGGAGCAGGTCATGAACTCTTCTTTAATCTTGGGATGCCAGCAGCCACAGTTCAGCATAGCTGTGTGGCCCTGAAAAGAGCAGAGAGTGAAAATTAACAAATAGTGTGTAGCACACACCAATGAAGCTGAATTCATGAAGACGTATTTTGCAATCTTGCAGCACACAAATTATGCGCAAAGACAGCTGTTGTTCTTCACTGTTAAATTTCAAGCCAAAACTGCTACGCGAAAGGTCGCCAGTTAATTATTTCAGCGGTGCTATTACGTTTTTGTGACGACGCATTTTCAGAGTTGTGTAGTGTGAACTGCATGCCAACTTTAAGGCCTTTATCCACAGAGACTCAGTCGTTTACTACATAAGCAAAAGTTCCTGGGAGGCACCAATTATGTTGTCTAATCTGAATGCACCTTAAAGGGATCTCCCTTGAGGAAAGGATCTTTTTGGACCTTTAATTTGATCATATTGTAACCTTGACTTTTGGCCTTCCTCGACATAGGCCTTTACAACTGAGCCAGTGAACTCTGAAGCAGTGCAGCAGGCTGTGTCACAGCTTCAAACAGCGAGCTCCTAGAACGGTAACTTTTAGACATTTCCTCTGCTGTGGTAGTCCTGTGGAGAATTACTCATAACAAGTGACTTCAAAGCGGAATAACCCAGAGAGAGGCCTCCTCCACTGCCAGGTCAGAGAGGAACACTTCAGTGTGCTGCAAAGAGGCTTCAGACATGACATACTGCTATTTGACAGGATGCTCAAGAAGCCTTGCATGAGTAGAAGTTGACCAAATGACATTGGTATGTGTGCATCAGGAAGAGGGGCCTGCCTGTTCACTGTCAAATACTTCAAACACACCACTTTAATGATCGATAAAAGGGAACTGTCACTGTCGAGATCTTGCTGTTTAACGACTAAAAGGGACTAATAACAAATTGCTACGTTGTTAAATTTTATGGTAAAATACAAACCCACTATATGATGAGGTTAAGCCTGTGAATATTCTCATTCATCCAGGTCATAATTATCTCAAGGAAATTGAATCGAACGCAACTGGATTTTTGGTTTTGTCTGTGAAGACGTTTCACCTCTCATCCAAGAGGCTTCATCAGTTC
>NTHP01000049.1:1410036-1436602 GCA_003416845.1 Oplegnathus fasciatus | reverse complement strand
CTATAAGATCATCGTATGTTTGTAGTGTAGCTGTGCTGTGCTGTGCTGTGAAAACCACGTATCCCTAAAAAGTTTTCATGAGCTCAGAAAAACAGCCTGTTTTCAGCTTTGTGACGATGCATTTTACAGCTGATCCAAGAGGGGTTTAAACTTGTAGGAGGATTTTCCGAACGCATAAAGGAACACTTCATCCTTCAGTTTATCAGAAAAATTCAAAATCACCAAATTTGAGATACATGGTTTCACTGGACAGGAATGATATGAAGGTACATACAGGTATGGTGGCAGAAGCACTCAGTACTCAGCGACACCACAGTGTAGAAATACTCTGTTACGAGTAAAAGTCCTGCATTCCTAATTTTACTTAAGTAAAAGTACAAAAGAACTAACATCAAAATATACTTAAAGAACCAAAAGTAAAAGTACTCATGATACAGGATGGCCCATTTCAGAATAATGTATATAGGCTATATCATTGGATTATAATTATTGATGCATTAATGTGTTCATCACTTTAATGTTGCAGCTGGTAATGGTGGGACTGATTTTAATTTACTTTATATAGCTACTGCTGGGTAGCTTGTGAATTTCCCCTCAGGGATCAATAAATACTTCTCTTATTCTAACCAATAACAATACATCATATAAAACAAACTAATACAAACTACAATCAACAAATAAATGATGATGTGTTATCATATTATTAATCTGAATCTGCAAAGTAACTAGTAACTAGAGTTATCAGATAAATGTAGTGGAGTAAAAAGTACAATATTTGCCTCTGAGATGTAGTGGAGTAGTACAAGGTACAAGTACCTATAATTTGTATTTAAGTACAGTACTTGAGTAAATGTAACTGATTAAACTCCACTGAAACTGTTGAACCTTGGCTGTTAGCTCGCAATACTGAATCTTTTCAGCTTGAATGACAAGAATAAATTTGAGGCTGGTAAGAGCACAAAGTCTTTCTCGTTAGAAGGACAATTAAAGCTGTGATTAGCTTCAGTTAAATGGCTGTTAAATATCTATGGTGGAAACTGGAGAACACCATGGCAGAGAACATAGGCTAACAAACAAGCTAGCCAAAACAGCAACGACGTCTGTTTCTTTTCGCATACTGGCTTAAAGCAGCTGCCTCATAAATGTCAAACAAAGTGGAAACACAGCTCGATACACCTGCACAGACATGCAAGTAAAAATGAATATACAAAGCTTAAAGACATGTGACAGCAAAGAGTTGCTACCTTCATCCACTTTGTTGGGATCCATGTTTTCAAATACGATGGTTACCTTTGACCTCCGGAAGTTCTCTCTTCTTCTTCTGTGGCGCTTGTGGCGGCACAGCTGGTGCTTCGTCTTCTTCTTCTTCTTCTTCTTCATTGGGGTTTTACGGAAGTTGGCATCCTTTTAGTTGCATTACTGCCTCCTACTGGTTTTGATCTTCCACTGTTATCTTATTGTGTTACAGTCTTGCAAGTAGTCCAGTTGCTTTTAGAAGCCAAAATGTGCCTTTTCTCCCCTCCACCACGTCCCCACACTCAATTACATCTTTTATCTCGACCTCCACTCTTCCTAGCCTCTGAAGCCTTGTGACCATCACACTTCTTTCCACTTCTTACTTTCTACATGTAATCAGGACGCGCTCTGCTGTCTCCTTTTCTTGACACTGATTACAATGGCCAGTTGGATGTTTGCGTATGATAAAAAGTGTGCTATTCAGGTTGCTGTGACCAATTCTTATTCTACTCATGATTACTTGTTTGTTTCTGTTGGATCCACTATTTCTTACTCCTCCTACTTTACTTTGTATTTTATGTAAGTGTCTTCCTTTTGTTGTACTATCCCAATACTGTTTCCACTGTTTGATTATTTCCCTTCAAACTATGCTTTTCCCCTCCGATTTTGAAAGTTTTATATTGATTTCCACATTTTCTCTCTTGACCGCCTGCACAGCTGATGCAGGGTGCTCCCAGTGTTTTCAACAGTGCACAACTCCTGCGTCGTTTTGCTGTTTGCACCAAAGCAAAGCCCAGTTAATTACAAGAGATGAAAAAGTAAACCTTTAATACAGTATGTCTTTCTATCAGTTGTCTTACATTTAACATTAATGGGAACTTTTCAGCCTGTAAAACTTAGAATATGTCAAATATTAAAACACATGGTTGTGTGATCCAGCAGGTAGCTCTCTCAGGTGATACAGACATGAATGACAACGATAAAAAAAATGAGAGGAAAACTGATTTGAAATGCTTAAATCCAGATATTTAATAGCTGGGACAGTCAAGTCTGTACAAAAATAAATTATAAATGTAGAAAACTTTACACACAAATGGCACAAACCTAAGTTTTCAAGAAGACGACTTCAATACAAAAAATATTCTATGAAAAAGCATATATGAAAATGAAATTGCTTACATCACATATAATCTATTGAAGTCTACTTTACCAACAAAAAAATCGAAGTATTTAACATCACTGCTGATCATATGTAATTTATTAAACATATCTAAATTATAATTTCTATTATAGTTTAAAATGGTTCTGATTTACAGTATATTAAATAGGCAATTTTGATGATATACCATCTACTAAAGTGTCAACGTGTTATTGTTTTTCCTTTCCTTGAGACACTCAGGCTTCCTCTGCAGCCACCATCCTCTCGATGGCGGCCCAGTCTATTTTGCTGAGGCTGCTGCTGCCGGTCTCCGAAAGGTTGTCCAGCCAGTCCATCCCTGACACACCAGCTCTGGCACCATCATCCTGCTCATCCAGCAGTCCAGCCAAAACCTGAGAAGTGTACAACACTGTATGAAACTGCACATGAAACCACATCACATCAACAAAAAACTATACCATCCAAAATTATTAACCAAAATTGACAAGCTGAATTCTTAATTCAAGCAGAGGACAGTTATTTGAGAGTGATTTTCCATCTACAGTAGTAACATTCCTCTCAGATACAGGCTAATATGTGTGATTCTTACTATGTTAGACTCCTCTGGGCCCAGCAACCTATTCAGTTCTGAAGTGGGCTCCCAAAGGTTCACGTCTTCTCTCTCTTCCATCCTCGTCTGCTCCCTCAGGATCCCTCTCCCTATAGGAGGACTTCTGTTCAGCCCCGTCTTTCTCTGGTGTCCGACATGCCGTTCCTCACTCTGGCTGGCTGTGTGCGGTTTAGTGTGGCTCTTTGTGTCAGTGAGCATGCCACGTCTGGTCACCTGAGACAGACGGTCCCTCGGCAGAGAGGTAACTAACACAAAATTCACACGACATAAACAAGTTTAGTGAGTTTAATATTATTGTTTTGTAAGCATTTTTACTACACCAGTGTAGCTCAATATCATGATGATACCTGGCCTATGTAGTCCCAGTCTCCTGCGGTGATCCTCCGAAGGCCGTCCCTGCATCTCAGCAGTCCATGGACGGAGGTGGGGTTGAGCTTGTCCTGACTTAAGACTTCTCTTATCATTGGCAGATACATCGTAAGAAGCCCTAAGAAAACAGGTGTGGGTCTGTACAGAATCTGATCATTGTGGAATAATTCATGAATGATTAATGATTTGTTCAAATTGCTAGATCAGAGTACAATTACTCTTTAATGAGACAAGATCCTGGTCAGATTACTGTTGCAGGAGATACCTGTGAGTGCTACTAGGGGGTGGAGCAGAGTTGGATCGTGCAGTTGGGGGCACTGGAGAACCTTCAGTCCGTGAAGAACAGCGTAGGGTTGGAGGCGTGGTGGGAAAGTCACTGGCCAAAGAACAAGCTTCACGGGTCCTCTGGTTGTATTGCTCCAGCAGCATGAACCTATTAAATCAAATGGAAATAACAGTTATACACACACACACATGTGCCTATTGTGCACAGACAGTGTAAACAGCTACGTACTTTTCTTTTTCCTCTCTGGTTCTCCAAATGGCTGCTCGATTCTTGTTTGTTGATTTCTGCAGGAACATAGCAGGTGAACAACAATGTGGATATAATATTTAAAAAAATAATTATCAGTTCTAGTAAAGAGGCAAACATATCTCACCACTGCTCCAGAAGTAGAGAAAGGTTTGCACTCCCTCTCCCTCAGGCTCTGTCTGTGTTTCTGATAAACAGCAAGTCTTTCCCTTTGTTTCCTCCTCATCCAGATCCTCAGCTCCCTCCTCTCAACCTCTGGAAGGACACGTTTCTGCGACATCCAGTTACTTTGCTGCTGGTCCAGCCTGCAAGGGGTCACGTTACTTTTCAGCTCAGTGATGATCACAGTTGTTTAGGCAGTCATTTGGACAGCACTGAATTTTAGTAGGTACCACACCTGCTACGGTGTGCAGTCTGTGAATTGGACAAATCCAGGTCAGTCAGGGATAAATACCCTTCCTTCACCAACTCGTCTAAGATTTCTGCTGTATCGGATAGCCCAGTCTGACCCAGATTCTCGTCTGCCCATCTAGACACGGACAGTTAGAGAGCAGAGTATTGTAAAATAGAAGAGAAAGGGAAAAAAAGAGCAAGGTAAGCACATCCACAAGAGCTAATGTGAGTCATAACATGGTTAAAAGACTTCAGATTTACTTTGACTTACACAGGAGATATTCCAGATGCTTCAGTCAGCTGATCTTTCATTTCTGTGGGAGCAACACAAACATTAAAACCGATGAAATAGTAACTTTGAACATTATGACCCTACTGTGACAATGTATCCGACTGAACAAGAATAAAGAATCCATCTAAAATCACTCAAACGCTGCATCAGCTGATTTGAGTCTACTTAAATCTCATTTGCATCTCAAACTAAAAAATATTCTGCTTCATTTCTTTTAATTGCAGTTGGCATTCAGGAGTATTACTCCTGAATATGTAAAGATTTCTCTTATCTTTAGCACACTATTCTAATATCTATCCATTAACTATAAATGCAGTTGCTTGTTGCTAGCCACTTGTTTAAAGTAGTACCAATTTTTAGAAAATGTTCAATTAAAATCCATCTTTACTCGGAGGGGTGTGAAGGTAGGAAGGGCCGGCGTGGTGACCGTGAGAAGAAGTGGAATAACGAAAAGATGGCTTCCTTTCGTCATTTTGAACCACACACTTTTCTTCCAGATTTTCTTCCTCCTCTTCACAGGCATTCAGTTCATTTGAAGTGTCCAGTCGTGGTATCCATGCTGTTAGAGACAGAGAATGTACAACAGAGTCTTATAGGGTTTTTTTTAAAAACAATATTACAGTTTAATATATTACTCTATTAAACCTGCAACGTTTTTTTTCTGTTTCTGGGTTGCAGTGTAATTTAAAATACAATGCAGTTTGGGCTTTTATTACAGATGAACAGTTTTAGGTCATACCTTCCTGTGGGACAGACAGTCTGACAGTTTTTTTTACTGCTGTGGTTATCTTCACATCAGGAGCCAAGACTGGTGTGAGCTTCTCAATAGTGTTCACCAGCTACACAGAGAAAAAGCAGGACAGGCAAGGAACGACATATGACATACTGTATATTTGTCAGCCTCCGAAGCCAATTTGTAAACTTCATAAAACAACATGTTTATGTACCATCCTGGAGTTGGAAAAGTCCATCTCCAGATAGTCTGCGATGTTCTGTAGAGCAGCCAACTGAGCGTCCATCTCTGACAGGCGAGAGGAGAACCAGACTGTTGGAGGTGCGGTTGAGGCACTGTGAGGTCCAACGCTCTGGGTCTTTATGGCTTGACAGATTTCAGAGTCAGATGGATCTACCAAGTCTTGTGGAGGGATTCTCTCTGGATGTCTATTGGACTCAATGTGGCGGAGTGACGGCGACACCTCAGGGATATCTGAAGTATACAGATATTTTGATCAGATTTTACCAATAGTGTTGTGCTTCACCATTCAGTATAACGACATAACTGCATTAGACCTTCAATATAAAGACATACACATACCTGTGTGAGTGGTGGGGTTCAGGAGATCCTCTGGAATTGTGACTAAGGTTTGTGGTTCAGCAGCAGCAGCGCTCCTAATAACAGAAGTCGCAAGCACATGAAGCTGAGCAGAAGTAGGTGAAGAAGGGCCGATAGAAGAAACATCTGGTGCTCCTGGGCTGAGACAGGGTGGCAAATCCTGATGAAGGGCTTTGTCCTCTAGATCCAAGACACTTATGAACTGGCGGCCATCTAGATCCTGAGAGTCAAAGACAGAGAAACAAAGAAAAGTGAATTAAAATATCCGTTAATTAAAGTAACCCCTTGTTAAAATGCAAGTTTAACATAGCGAAAGGTATGAGCGTGCACACAACATGGATGCCCTGTTGAGACATTTTCTATATTACATGACAAGAGGGGCAGCTGGTGTTCACAAATTCAAATTCTAATGTGTGCTTTTTTTAGTATACTGCATTCTACATGCAGAAAAGTAGGAATTGATGTACTATATATGTATAATTTAAGTAAGTGTAATGAAGGACCTATTCAGACACAGCTTTAGAGTCTTAAAGCACCATTCACAGCCTGTGCTGGGTCCACCTTCTATGTCTGGCCTCTTACCAGATTCGTCTCTGGTCCCTGTGAGGTCTCCTTTGTGTCTTGAACAAGGCGCTTGTTGCAAAACTGCAGATCCTCTGAACTTTGTGCTGGTTGGAGAAAATACACAATGTTTAACTCTTCATTATATCAACAACAAATAAAAAGCAGCGTGTTATCCATGTACCTGCAATTTCAAATCAACTTACATTTAGGGCTACGAGCAGTCACAGAGGTAGACACAGCTTTATCCACAAATGTGGGAGGACAAGCTGAAAGAGAAATAATCGACATGTTACTTGCTCAGAATCTAGGTTTCAGATAACATGCACCCCTGCATTTTCATAAAATGAAGGCAGAACAGAAAAATACAATTTATGTTATTGATTTCACATTGATCAAAAAAAGGTAAATGAATTAACACTTTTAAGCATTTTCATTCAATTACAAATACAAGCAACAGCTGTGTAATAACATTACAATTGTGCACAACTAACTCACCTGGGTCTGTGTTGGTGAACGCATCATGGCACTCTGGGGGTCTTTTACATGTGGAAGCAAACGCATGGAGCTCAGCTGAAGTGGACATGGCCTTGTCCAATAATCTCTGACCAGTCAGCAAAGAGTCAAAGGACCCTGGGAGTTAAAAGTTTATTAGAAAAAGAACAAAAGATCAATAGAATTGAAAATACGACATTATAGCGTTTGAAATTGTCTGGTCAAGAACTACATTATACTGGGTTCAAAACATGCAAAACTAAGGGCCAGTGGATTCAAATAAAAGGAGTGACAAGGCGCTCTTTTAGTAGAAAAACAACCTTCATTTCATTGCTAGTTCAAAAGAGGATATTCAGCTTCAATTCATTTTGCTCATGTGATTATCTTGAGGTTTAACACGGCAGAAGGCAGCAAAGACATATGACAAAATAATAAAATTTTACTCATCATTATAGCTGTTTTTTTGATTGTTGCTTTGAGGTAAACCCTTTCTTTAGCGCTACCAAATAAAGGCGAAAGTATACTCCATCAGAACTGTTAGTTGGATTTGCCTTCTGACGTGGTCGGACAACATGTCATACAAACTAGTTCTTTTCTAGCATAACCTAGCCCTAACATGTTGCCTAACAATATACTGGATATAGTTACTTACTTTTTCTGGCAAACACAATCAGTTTCGGACCTAAACTCTCTGTGTAATTAGGTATGTATTTGACACTAACCAAACTGAATGGCAACATCCTGTCCAGGGTTGATTTCTTCTGCAGCTGCAGGCTTTTCATCTACAGGCTCATTTGTTGGCTGTAGATATATTGGAACAAACAAATGAGAGTGGAATCACACTTAAACATTGGTAACAGCACAAAATACTTCTTACTAGAATTAATATTGTTCTACCTCTTGTGTAAGGATGATAGACTCATTCGGTCTGAATGTGACCTCTGTTTTTCTTGTCCTCCCCGCCTTCTCCTCTCTCCTCTTCTGCCTGTAAACAACACACAGTGAGTATAGTGAGTAAAATAATCAGCTTAAAAAAAAGAAAATCAATAACGTGAAAACTAATATGTGATTGCCTCTTGCTGGAGTGAGAGCTGGGAGAAATGGTAGCTCTTCTAGTGCCTTCAGTAGGTGGGTATACTCTGAGCAACCGCAGTCGAGCCTCTTCAGCATTCTGCCTCCCGATCACTGAACTTGTCAGCTCCTCCATGGAGATGAGACGGGTCATTTGGGATGAAGGAGCTGCCAGCGGCAACATCTGTGGCAGAGAAAGATATCTGTATATAAATACAATGAAAGATTTAATGATACCTTAAAAAATCTTGAAGTAATGGAAGTATTGCTTACCATTTTTGGTGCAGATTCTATATGTAGAAGCTTGATCATAGGTCCTTCTCCCGTCGGAGCAGCAATGACAGTAGTGGGCCTGGAGGAAGATGGTAAGGGCAGTTTGGGGAACGTGATGTTTGTGTGTTGAACAGGCTGAAAGTGCAGCAGACGAAGGCCCTGTATTGGTGCAGGTGTGTGAGCGGGTAAAGCAGGAGGAAGTAGTGAGAACAGTTGCCCCCTGGATCTCTCTGATGTCTGAATCTTGGGTTGAGAGTTCCCAGGAGTTGGATCATGTGGAGAATTAAAATGGAGTTGTCTTTTTGGAACCGAGGCGGACTCATCATTGTTTTTAAGCTTGTGCTGATGGGATTCTACAGTTGCAGGGTTTGCAGAGCGCTGCATCTGGGGCCCTTGGGCTGGGGGATAGTGTTGGGCACTCTGCTGGGGCAATGGAGGACGGTGGAGCTGAAGTAACTTCAGGCCCAAGACCTGGGGAGCAGGATCATTTTGTATGCTATCTTTGGAAGGCGGTAACACAGGGGCACTGTGAATAGCGTGACTGGTGTCAGTAGTGGCCAGAAGCCCCTGTGAGGGTGGGATTAGCCTCCTGCTCTCCCTGAACTGGATTTCTGGTGACACCGCCTGGACAGAGAGTGGCTGCATTTCCTGAAGAAAAAATGAAACTGTATTCAGTTTGGTTTCATTGTGATTTAAGTATTGTTAACACAGAAGGACAACTTAACAGAACACTTGAGCAGTACCTGATAATTTACACCTGCACCATTAGCAGTGGAGGGTAGATTCCTGGTGGTGTGATGCTGGCTGCCTGCCAGAGAGGTTCTTCCTGAGCTCTGCATGGCAGGCTGGTCTGCAAACACATATGCACGATCCTGACTGATCTGAGGGTAGTTGGATCCTGAACTTGGCACATATGCTTGTGTCTGAGGTGCCACAGAAATGGTGGTTTGAACAGGTAAGGCATTTGGTTGAGGGATGAAATTGGTAGCATAAGATGAAGGCACATTAGGGTGTGAGGAGTTCATGTTAGACTGGGCCAAAGACGAGCTCTGCTGGGCAAGTTGCAGGTTAGAAAATGAAGCTCCCAAAACCTCCATCAGGCTCATGTGGTTGATATGCTGTAACGAAGGACAAAAACACTTCAGATCACAGTCAATCAATCAAAAGTCAGTTGGGTCCAAACCTTTCCTTTTGTGTCAGTCTGTTCTTACCTGAACCAATCTGAATAAGTCTTCACCCAGACGCTGTCTCATTGGTGGAGTCTCAGTGGATGATGGCTGATTCGGGGCAGTAGAATCCGCAGTGGGTGCACCAGCCGTGGAGCTTTGTGGTTGAAGGCTTGGAGGATCCACAGGTGTGTTTGGGAGCAGCACTCCAGTTAAACTAGAAAGCTGTACGTGGACCTCTGCCTCAGGTTGGACAGTAGGAAGAGCTTGGGGCTCTGGGTGGAGGGGGGCTTGTAGGCTTCTAGCATGACTGTGGCTTAAACAACAAAACAGACAATTTCAACACCCAATATCAACAACGATTTTGTATGTTTTGTATGTCACCACCAAAATGTTGATGTAGAAATAACTCAGCAGGGATTATGTTCTGTGCTATTTTTATAATTTTAAAATGTACTGTTAATGTAAGAATTATGCAACACTGAGCAAACTACTGTTATAATTTCGGATTCTCCTTAGAGGAAAATGTTTACACATTCATGTGGGATCTTGCAGAAGTAAATAAGTTCACATTAAAAACTCACAGAGAGACAGAACTGGACACGTCTTCAGTGGTTTCTGAGAAGTCCAGGTCTGCAAGCTTTAAACTCTGCAAAGGACAAAAACAGTTATTAGTGTGTTTTGACAACGTTGATGATGCATATTAAGAATAAGAATCCTGAATGGTAATAGTCACCGTTTCAGGCGTGCAGATGTTTCCAGAGATGTTCCCATTGGAAACAGAGGACGACACTTCCAAGCCCTCACTGTCACTACATTTCCCTACAAATATCAAACAAGTCAGTCAATATTCTCTGTTATAAGGGTCTGCATTACAGCAGATTTGATGGTCCAGTATAACTTAGTATCATACCTTCTTTTTCAGGTGTAACATCTAAGTCATCGAGAGATGGTTGTTGTGAACTGGATGGTCTCTGCTGAGTATCAAAGATGAGATGATCCTGGTCATTAGAGAGAGGTGCCCTGTGAAATGTCAGCTCCTCTGGTTCATCTGTACGAGAACCACTGGAAGGAAACAAATAATATATAAATAAAGTAGACAAAAAGGAACTATGCTGTTTTATATGAAACTGTTCGTGTTAGTTTCCATTTAGTCCAATAATAAACCATTTTAAATAAAAATATGGGGCACTAACATGGACAGCTCTCCTTGCTGTAGATTGTTATCAAGACCAGTGATGGGTGTGTTGGCTGATCCAGGGTAGCCTGTATCAACACTGCTCTCTCTCTCCAGCTTTGAATCCACCTCAGGTTGCAGCACAGGAGCTACGGTCCACTGTATTTCTGGAACTTGGATGTGGGCACTGTAGCGCTCAGACCCGAGTAGAGTGGTGTACCTGTGCTCCAGCATGCCGAGGGAAGTGAGGATGGCAGGCGCTGAGGCTTTGACACGGATCACTACTCCTTCATCAGCTGTTCCTCCAACCCCCCCTCCCCTTTCTTTCTTCTTTTTGCCATGATGTCCCAGCAGCACCCTTCTATCAGCCCAGCGTACCATCCACTCCAGCAGCCTGCCCAGCTCTGGAAACTGAGCCTCTAATTTAGGGTCCAGGTCCTGCTGCTGTTCAATCACGGCTTCCACAAAAGTCGAGGAGCCAACTATCAAGCTCTCTGATGGCTGCCCCGTGGGAAAGGCACTTTGAATAGGGCTAGTTTCAGAACCAAAGAGGCTTCCCTTCATTCTTTGACCTAAAGGCACACTGCTCTGCTGTCGGAGGCCAAACAAACCTTTTTTCCTGCCAGTTCTCAGCCCAGGAAGAGAGGTGACAGAAAGGCTAGTTCTGGACACGGGGGCTTCACTCCAGACGGAGGATGTTTGCAGCTCGGGTGTTGCACCTTGTTTCACGGGCTTGTAGCAGCAGCCAGCTCTGAACACTGGAGGATCATTGCCTAAGTGCTTTCTCGCTGGATGGTGCGCATCTCTCTGCCGGCGATGAACAGTTGTGAGCACATCAAAGGTGAGGGAATGCAACTCTCTGTCCTTCAGCTGGGAAGAGAAGCCCTTCAACAAAGGCAGTTCACCACCTGCGTCCCCTCCATCAGCACTATCCTTCTCAAGCACGTAGCTGAGGAAGAGCTCCAGGAAATTTAGATACTCTTCATCTTCCAGCTCAAACTCCCAGGTGCCAACCACTGGTAGGGAGGGCTGCTCATTCTCCTTGGCATCATCTGGGCGACTCTCCTCCTGAATGACACTTTCAATCTTAACAGCAGTCTTCTTTGCATGTTTTCTGTCTCTTACTTTTTTTGCTTTTTTGCCCCTGCAAAGAACAACACAAAGCACAGAATAAGCCACAACGTAGATATGTGATACCTCAGTGTAATGGTAGTGCTACTGTTCCACACTGTCTACCTGGTCATGGTTCTGCTATGCATTTCACGAGAGATAGCCTCAGATGTGTTATCCGCTGTGTCTCCATCACTGCACACTGGGGGGTACCCACAGTCAGTTAAGGTGCTGGTGCTCAGAGTTGTACCCAGTGAGAGTTGCCTTAACATGGCCATCCCATGTTTGCTTCCCCTGTCCTCCTCTTCCTCCTCTTTCTCCCACAGATGGAGCTCGGGGGGGCCCAGGTGCCTTTGCAAACGCCCAAGATGTTTTCTCCTCTGCCTGAGTTTGTCTTGAATCACAATCATCATCAACTCACTCACCTCCTCTTTTTCCCCCTCTGAAGGACAGACAGAATAATATAGAGTGATATTCATAAATACATCACATATATTTAGAAAGTCATGGTTAAGTAGAATATGACATCCTAAATCCCTGTTTGTGTATTCACTTAAAGGAATACACAAAGCTTTGAGGATTTTAATTAGCATACAGTGATGATATGTAACCAGCACTACCAAAGCACAAAGACTGGTGTTATGACCCGACTCAAAGACCATAACAAATTATCTTTGGTCCTGTCATATTGAGCCTTTCAGAAGGAAGGAAAAGTTTTCATTAGATCCTCTATTCATTCTAATGAAGTAATCAATAACAAAATGTAGCCGTCAAGTAAGTCAAACAAAAGTTGAAGTAAAAAATGTATCAGTGTCCAAAAGGCTGCATTCCTATAAGTGCTGAACAGTGCTTCAAAGCAACAGAGGTGTTCGTACCAAGGACATTGCATTGCCTCAGTCTCTGCAGCAGTGAGTTATACTTTTCTCTCAGAGGGACTCTGACAGACTCTTCTTCCTCTGGGAAGGCTCGTACCAGCGTGTCTGCCACCTAAGAAGGAGAACAGGCGAGGATGAGAAATTTAATCACTCAAGGCCATTCTATCTTACTTTGATAGACACTGTCTATGTAAGAAAAGGCAAGAAAAAGTCTTATCACCAGAGAGAGAGGAGGAAGTTCAGACACAAGGCTGAGCAGTATGTCCTGGATGATCTCCTCAGCATTGATGAAGCAAGAGAAAGGCAGAAAACGACAGGCCCAGTGGAGCGCATCAACACAAGTAGATCTCACTTCTGAACCGCCAGGGATCTGAGGGACACAAATACACACAGATATTTATAGGGCATCAATGGCTGAGGATATTTATACATAAACATGTCACAGAATCAAACGCAAATGGAGTACCTGTTCATCTTTTCCATGCTGTCTGGCAGCCTGATACTTCCTGCAGGAGATGGAGAGTTGGTCCCTGACATGAAGCATCCAGCATAAACCACACAGCTCCCTGAAACAGACTTGAAGGGAAAATATAGTTATTAAAACTCTCTGAAAGTAGATCACTAATTATGATATCCGCAATTCACTATGAGTGGCATCTTACTAATAGTTTGAATGGTGTCAGGATCCAGGTGACCGTCTTTATTAGGCCCCCGTCTGAAGAATCCTCCACGGGTGATGAATTTCATCAGGCCCTCTGGGAAAGCCTTTTCTTCTTCAGCAGCTGATGGATAGGAGTACTTCTTCTTGATCTGAAAACAACATCAGGTGTTTGCACTATTTAGGATGGTGTGGAACTTCATGCCAAAGTTTAATCACTGGCTTTTAAACACTGTCAGTAAGTTATGGTAATGTTTGCACAAGATGAGGAAGATGAGGTACTTTACAAAAAACAACCAACCATAATTTCAACGGTTGACTGTTCGGCTGTTGTTGTCAAGTGCCTTTTAGAACAAACTCTTGTATTTGCAATGAATGAAAATATAAACAAAAAATAAATCTGATCCTCTTAAAATGTCAGCTATGTCTGCCACACTTGGGGAACTTTAATCCTCTTATTAAACCAGATAAAAACCCTTAAGTCCTAGAAAGTACCTTGTGTAGTATGTGTCTGGCACGGCGCAGATGGCTGATGTACCACTGGGCAGCAGGATGGCAACAACGTGCAGATCTCAGAAGTAACAGTAATCTTTGGAGAACTCCAGACACTTTGTGACGTGATGCAACCTCTGCAAATTGCCCGATGGTCCCTACTGGGTCCTAAACATGAGACACACGCAACATTTAATTATAGAATTTATATGTAAACATATTGAATATAAAAGTTGATGTCTATGTTATGTACCTGTGTGTTAGGGGAAGGCTGAGGGCAATAAAGAGGTGGGGAAGGCAGATACAGTCCATTAGGCACCAAGGTAGGCAAGCAAGAACACAGGTCTTTGGCTGTATCTAGCAAGGAAGACAAGGGTGACGATATGACATTCACTCCAGCCATGACTGAAGCCTTCAGAATCTCCTGTATGGAAACCTGTAGCAAGTCCCAGTCTCCTCCTTCCAAGGGGTCTAGTAAAAGGAGTTGAAAAAGCATAGATTAAAACCAAAGGGTTCTATGTGGATTGTGTTCATCTTATAGTTGTCAGGTCTCACCAACCTGTAAAGCTCTTGTCACCATCTTTATCTCTGCCCTCTGGGGACTCAGACTTGTTGCCAAGAAGACACTCCAACTCAAACTGAAAAATGGTTTCTGGTTCTAAAACTGTTGGGAGGTGGAGCTCTCTCCTCCTTAGCCTGTCAGAAAAGATGTCATTGAGATGCTCATGAAAACAAACATGGTAAAAGTTTAAAATTGAATTTAGCGAGGCCAACAGTAACAGAAAACCTCAACCATACACTCATTAACTCCTCAATTATACTTTCACACTGACCGAGTGAAGTCAAAGTGGTCAGTGCAGTAATTCGTATAGGCCAGGCTCAAAGAGGCCGCTGTCTTCCAGTCTCCAAGATGGTAAGCCAACCACACAGTCTCAGGAAGCAGACCCCCTAGCAGGAGCAGGTCCTGGGCATAGTCCACTGTCCATACTTCGGACAGCTGCTGTCGTCGCACTGCTCTGGCCACCTCCTCCTGGCACAGCGGCACCAAGCGGCCAACACTGGGGGCTGAGCAAGGACATATCACCAGATAGCAATATAAATGAGGAAATTATCTTTTTAACTGACAAATAATTATGGAAACACACCATGAGGTAGATGTAGTGGAGGCAGGACGGCCACATGGTGAGGGGGCAGGATGTAGAGGGGCTGGTTGGTGAAATAAGAGGCCATGAATCTCCCCAGGGTCTGAATCACAGCACGAGCTGCGTCACTGTGAAGGTCCACCGGCAGCCACGGGCAAGGAAGAGAGTCTGCTGCAGGGCATGAAGGCAGAGCTTATCACTAACATCTTACTTTCAGAGTGAGGTACATTTGTTGTTTTGTATAATCACTGGGAAATAAAGGCAGATCAATACTCTGCAGCTCTACAGCTTAATCTTCTAGGCAGTGAGTCATATCTGAATATTGCAATTTAGTAAAGCACGCAGGCAGGGTTGAGACGTTCTGTTATGTGTGACTAAATGTTACTACAAGCAAGACGTGTAACTAAAGTGACTGTGAACATGGTGTGATGGTTGAAGCTGGACACATCAGTCATTTCCAAAACAGCTGTCCTGAGAAGGGCAAGACTATAAGGGCACTGTGATGCACTGTATGCAGCAGAATTTGCTAACAAAAAATCTGCAGTAACTGTTGATCATCATGGAGCAGTTTCTAGGACCTGGATTAACTCATTCTTTGCAGACTGATTAGTGCCAAAAGGATTACCACCTCCCCCATTTACCGCATTCATAATTCAGAAAAATGTTGGGATAGATTAACCAGATCAAGAATAACAGGGACGTTGTTGTCCCAAGGAGGAAATCATCTTTTGGCCACACAGCCTTTACAGTGAGAGCTTCCCAGCATTTTCCCTCTTCTAAATAAATAAACAAATAAATCAATAAATCTGCCTAAGATATTGGGTAGTGAGTGGTGGATAGCTCTGCTCTATGCAGATATTAATTAACAAAAAGTAAGACATTCAAACACAACTCATACAGTGACATATTGTAACCTTCTGAGTTCTATCAGCACCCCATGATGTATTAATATGTAGGAGCTATTTACAAGTTCACTCCATATCCTGACTCACATTAGAAAACCCTCTGAGAAAACTGAGGTATTATTGACCATGGCTGACCTGTTATGCAGGTCATGTTGTCCTTCTGGTGTCCAGCCCTGTGCAGGATGAGGCGGGCCATGTGGTCCCCCAACTCCTGGGCTTCTCTCAGGCGGTACTGGGATAACAGACTGTATAGGAGTGCCAGACAAAGCTGTGTCTCCTTGTACACACTACGATCACAGCCTAACAGAAAGACATGTGATTACCATTTCAGACTGAATGTGACCACGTGGTGTACCTAAATGGAAGAACTGCAGCAGTGGTTCTTACTTTTGTTACTCTCCTCACAAATTTGTGACCGCCATGTATCTGCACTTTTTGGGTATGAGCCACACAGGAAAAGATGTTCACCTGGGGGGAGAGGAGTGAAATACTAAACAACAACAATAACTATTCTTACATATCCAGACATAACTGTTGAGCTTTTCTTCGATCACAGTCAAATCATTTTGCATGTGGTTTGTTTTGATTTACACTGCCCAATTTACTTCCTGTAGCTGGTACAATAAACATAGCTAGATAAATAGTCCTCTTGCTACAGACCTGGGTAACTCAGCAGTGCAGGACCCTCCTCTAGCCTTTCTCCTGTAGCCTGCAGAGCTGTTTGGATCTGGGACATGATGACAGACAACTGTTGCTGTTCCTCCTCCCAGCCATCACAGCCTTGAAAGCCTTTCAGTTCCTCCATGTACTGCTGGGTGATCTGGTAGACCCACTGCCAGACTGCCAACAATCTGGCCAAAAAAGAAGATCTTGTTTGACTTTGAGACAGTCTTAAATTCCAGCCAAAACATGACATGCAATGACTAAGACTGGCATCCACAACAACAAATAATTGACACATAAAAAGCCAGAGAGACAGTCTGCACCTGCTGGATGGTCGCCTAGGAAGAGGCCGTGCCTGACGTACAAAACTGGATTTCTCTTCCTTCTCATCCTGTAACATAGGTACATGGTGTACATCTGAAGGCCAGAGCTGTGGTGGCTGGGATTCCTTCTCTGCAGAGGACCAGACACTTCTTTGCTGCAGGCTGTAGGTGTGGTCAAGAGAATCAGAGACCAGCCGCAAGATAAGCAGGACTGTGGACAGACTATGAGATGATAACTGACAGTGACCAATCTGGTGGGACTCAGGGTGAGGGATCAGCTGGAGGCGTATCAACCGTTTACTGAGTTCTACCACCAGCCCCAGGCATCGTGGCCCATCTGAGTGAGTGCTATCCCAGGGAAGAAAAGAGAGAAGGGCTTTGAGAAGGTGCAGGAGGCGAGTAGAAACCGAGGTATCCTTTTTCTCTGTGTGGACCACGGAGCTCGGGTCCAAATGGAGTAAAGCAGCTAATCGCACCACACAGTAGAGGGTATGCTTCAGTAGACGAGTTCTGTTTTCCACGGCATTTCCCAGAGACATGCCAAAAGCCCAGGCTGTTAACAGCTTACTCTGGATTTTCCCAAGTTCACGATGAAGAAGAGGGGTCTTCCTCTCTGTTTCAACAAAGTCCTTTTCATAATCTGGGCTAGTAACAAGTCCAGTGCCACTCTGTGTGTCCAGGGCGTGGAGTGTGTCAAACATTGAGGCAAACTCCAGATGACCGCCATCCTCCACATGAGAACCAGCAGGAGGTCCGTCTAAATCAGAGTCATCCTCAAAGAAAGTCTGGGGAACAACACAAACAAATAGCAGGTTAAAGACAGCTAACATAATTGAATCAAGCAATCGATACAGCAGCCATGACATATTAATACATTATTAGGTTAATCACGTGCACTATAGTAATTCAATTATTTTCACTGTTTGCAGTAATCTGACATCAAAAATGCACATGTAAACAGAGACAGCTGTGTTTCATTATAAGACAAAGGGATATAAGCTTTAAGACACTAAGAATATGCCAAAGCTGGTACAAAAATATGGTAGGATTGATTGAAAAATCTGCTCTGATTTGCTTCTTACCCTCATGTAAATGTAGCCACAGTCAGTGTATATATAGTAGCTTACACCAAACTCAGAATCTAAAGCTATAAATTTCTAGCTTATAATGTTTGACTGACCTGTACTTTTTCAAGAAGCTCCTTGGTACCACCCAATGTCCCCTGGTCCTGCAGGAAAAGTGGCAAAGTGGAGCCATCTGTGGCTGCTGAAATGACAGAGTCTGCCGTTTTGGGCCCACGTGTAACAATGGGATTGAACACCTCAAGGCTGCTGTGAAGATTCAGGCAAGATACAGACTCCAGCCATGCTCTCACATGAATCTGAAAATAATGAATGTGAGAAAACCGTATTGTCAAGAATGGTCCTGGAGAAAGTACATACAAAAGCTGAAGATGAGTAAGGTCCCTATTCCCACAAGTACAAGGTTTACCACCTGTGACTTATCCAGCATCCGGCTGGCCTTCTCAAGGTCCTTGCTTGCGTTATTCAGAAGTGTTTTCAGCAACAGGGCAGGAGAAGGCCTATCTAGCACCCTCATAACTGTGGCCATGTAGCCGTCAGACACAATGAGATACAGCAGCCGTGGATGCCAGGTCACAGAATACCGCTGCCTCAGGACGTCCCGTACAGACAAGCTAGAGCTGGACAGAGATGCCTCAACTTGTCCAGCAGACATTGGCGGCCTGCAGAGGGAGAGGACAATTGGTGGAAAAACAAAAAAACTGTTATCACAGACATTATATTAGTGCGGAAAGTTGATTAATAGATTGACAGAAAATAAATCGCCAACTAACAACTATTTTGATAACCAAATAATCGTGTAAGTCATTTTTGTTTCAGCTTCTAAGAACGTGAGGATTTGCTGCTTTTCACTGTTTCATATCACTGTAAACTGAATATTGTTGGGTTGTGGACCGTTGGTCGGACAAAACAAGACATCTGAAGATGACACTTTGGCTTTAAGAAATAGTAACAGGCATTTTTCAGTGTTTTCTGACATTTTATAGGCCAAACGATTAATCAAGAAATTAACCAGCAGATTAATCAATAATGAAAACAACCCTCTGTTGCATAGAAAGGAGAGAGGCAATGACTTGGCTCTCGTGCTGAAAAGTGAAAGTGAAGCAATCAGTAGAAAAGGTGACCACAGACGAGAAAGGAGAAATAAGAATTAAGAACATCAGCTCAAAGAAATCAATAAGTTGTAACAAGGGCTAATAAGTGATGAGTAAAATGTCTGAAATGTATACCGGTAAGTGACAAGAGGGTGCAGGGGTAGGAAGTGTGCAGGCCCAAAGTCAACACTGCAACCAGAGCTTGTTAGAGTGAGAAGCCCCCCAAGGCGAGAAACCATAAGAAGGGAGCCTCTCTTCAGTACACAGGCCAGGAAAAGACCGCCCGGTGACCAGCTCACACTGCCCACCCAGTAGGACCTAAAGGAGAAGACATGTTAAGTCCATTTCTAAATAAATACACACTGTACATCAAAGATTTGAAAGTAGTTGTAATGGCAGATGGCATTCGGGTGATGTAACACACCCTTTGGTGGAAACACTTTCCTGGTGTCTAACATCTTGGCAGTCTTGATACAGATGAACAGACATTGTTCTCTTTGCTGGTGATGCTGGGAAGTGATCATTCCCCTGTGGTACATTTTATATTTAGACAGTCTGGAAATGACGCGCTGAACTCAGACACACTGTCAACACTGCTTAGTTTATTTAAAGTAGTGAAGATTCAGTCCTAGACCTTCGAAAGCAATATTTAGACAATCTGACTAAACAGACGTTGAGCCCCAGGTTAAGCCTCTCATTGACTCACTGCTGCACAACAACAACCACAACACCTGACCCCATGTTTAGTTATGCATACTGTACCTTATGTATTTAGAGGGGATCTCCATTTTCTTACTTCCACATCCTCCAAGGCCACTTGATATTGAGACAAAATTCTGTGTGCTCACAAATAGGACCTGCGTCGCCTGCATTCAATGACAGGAAAAACATATCTTGATTTACATTTCTAGAGACGGCCGAACCTGGAAAAAAAAAAGATGTGAAACAGATGTGAAAAAAGAAAAAAGAAAGGCCAGATGCTCACCTTAGGCTGTCTCTGGTTCAGGACGATGGCTAACAGTCGGCCATCTGGGGAGAAGGCTGGCACCAAGGCCCCTCTGGACTTCACTGGTTGGCATGGTGGGGTGAGACGAGACATGGGGTATGTCTTGGTGGCCCACTGTATGCTGTATCCCACAGAACTACAAAGAGAAATTTGTACTTTTAAATTTACTGTAATACCCAGTGAAAGTCCTGTCTGTTAGATAGACATGCTCACTCACCCCACTCTCACATGACCCTCTTCCCATTGAATTTTCAGGCAGGTGATGATTAGCTTCTTCCCAGATGTGAAAACAAAGGCTGATAAGCACGCATCACCCATAATCTAGGGGAGTTTGAAGAAAGATAATAAGATACTACTAATAATAATAAAATATAAGGCCTATAGAAAATAAGAAATGGAGCGCAGGTCTGTAAAATTGTGCCATTGACTGAAATATAACACAATATGTCAAATATGTATTCTATTCAATATGCAGACCTCTGTCTTGACAAAGATGCTATGCTGGGATGCTTCTTTGTCTTGTGAAGAAGGCAAAATGGAGTCTTCAAGGGGCTGTATATGTGCCCACTGTCCTTTGACGGTGCCATCTCGTACCCCCATCAAATCCCTGACATCCATACACTCCCACAGGAACACTTGCCCTGTTATGGCTACCAGGAGCGCACGCATCCCATCTCCTGAAACCTGGAGCGACAGTCGTGTGGCATTCCCTGTGAAAACATATTCACATAAATCCATGGATTGAAGATTTAATATTTCATTTTAATGTAATAACTGGGATTAGGATACTCTATGTGCAGCTCAAGTTAAAAACAAAGAAGGAGTCAAAATCACCTTACAAATATCCACCCACAATCTGCTTCCACTTTTACAGTCAGGATAAAATATGTAAGCAAATAGGCAAAAATAGGGTCAAGAATGCACCCCCTCGCACATCTTCCAAGTGCCTGTATATTACAGTCTCACAGGAGAGATAATACATGTGTAGGTACAGGTAGTGACTGTCCACACTTCCATATGTTTTTCTTCAGTACTAGGATGATTATTGCAGATTTAATATCAGCCCTGCTGGTAATGATGAAGTTTAAGATGAATGCTGGCATGAAACTCAAAGTGATGTATAAATACCTGCACTGTGCATACCTTGAGTGGCAGTAACCGCATGAACTACTTCTGGGACTGCTGCAGCAGTCTTCAACAAGTCTTTATCCCTGTTCCACAGAAACAGCTCTCCAGAGACCAAAAGTCCACAAAGCCACATGCCTGAAAACAACAAGAGACTAGTAATGTACTCTCAGAACTGACAGGTGACAAGTGTTTTGCTTTGGGTTTACACATTAAACTCACCATTGTGGGATGAAGCCATCGTCACCACACTGTTGAGCAAAGGATGGAGTTTGGGAGTCCTCTTCTTGGTGCGTCCAGACACCATGTTGATCTCACTGATCCGTTTGTCATCTAACAGGAACACAGACTCCTTCTCCTGATGTGTGACACAACACAGGGTTCACAGTCATGTTCTTCTGACAAGGATGGCAAAGCTTTAGTTTTCTCAACACTTTACTGTCCTCACCTTCCCAAGCCAACAGAACCGCGGCCACGGTTTCTTCCGTTTGATGCTGGACGACAAAACAACCTCCAACTTTAGCTCCATGTTTAAAAGACAGCATCGGTTCTTCTTGACTCAGGAAGGGTTCATCGAGATTGCAGGATCCTTCTAGACAAGCAAGACGGTATAAATCTATAGGTTAGCTGACAAGCAATAAGTTTGCTGCAGTGTAAACATTCTGATTAGCTACATAGCTAGTTAGAAATATCATTATTAAATATGCGAGGAAATCATTTTATGTTTACAGAAATACGTGACATGTACTGGCAACGTTAAAGTACCGTGTTATGAGCTGATGTTATCCATTGTTTGAACCAACAAACACCATCACTAAGGTTAACCGTTGACTAGCGTCGTTAGCCACCTAGCTAATTTTGCTTACTGCGCGGAGCATTAGTCCCGAAAACAAGCCAAACCCGAGCACTTCAACTACATTGGCTATAGTCAAATGTTGTGCTCACATCGTTTGGTCGCGAAAATGTTAACATAAGTAAGATTATACCGTAGCTAATCATGAAATATTTCGAAACTCCCTCCGCTTCAGTAGCCAGAATTGTTTCCCATGATCCTCTTGGAGGAAGCTTCAGCGCGTTGCCGTAGGAACGTAGCTAGATGTCGGGATGTAGCCGACGCCTTGAGGGCAATGTTGTGGGATTTTTACCCTCTGAAACTCTGTAAAACACGACCTGTGACACAAACCCTCACTAAAACTACTTTAACCTCATTTAACATAGCAGTTTTCATCTGTAGAGTTTATTTAGCGTTGTTACTTTATCGTCTGAGCACCTTACTGAACGTAATCTTGACAGTAAACAAGTCTTTCAGCCTTACACCGTTGAAAATAATACCTATTATATGTTACCTGACTCAAACAGTAGCCTTATAATTGAAAGGGCATTTGTTGCCTTTCATTATGGGACCGCAGTTCAGAGCACTTTGAATCGGCTGTGGTTTTAAAGCTTTTCATCATATTGCCATTGTGCCCTGAAATTTTGATGCAAGTTTGAGGGTTTTAATGATCCCCTACAGGATCCATATTGAAGAGGTTGGTGTTTTTTGATTGTTTGCTTTTAATTTTTAATTTGAGCCATTGGCGTGCACACACACATTCAGGGGCAGGGGCAAGAGGGGAAAAAAGAGTCCCCAGAGAGTTTCAGGGCAGGGCCTGTCGGCACTAGGATAGGGTGCACAAACACAATAAATAAAGGCAGCTGGGTCAGCCTAAAACTGAACTAAGTAATGCACGTCAGGTTATAATGCAGTCTAACCTTATTCAAAGATACATTTGAGCAAATCAAACATAACACTCGCTGGCTCAGTACTATAATTGTATACTCTGTCCCATCATGTTTCAGCAACTTCTGAGTGGGAGGTTTTTGTGTTCAATACCGAATGTTAAACTCCAATAAGACTCTCATAACACTCAATAATGATAATAACAATAGGCGATGTGTAGCACGCTGCACATTCTCACATGCCTCAGAAAATTGCTGCACAAGCATACTTTTGCCAGCAGATGGCAGCGCCCCAGCAGAAATTCCTGTATGTACACCCAGGACAGCACAGTGTTTTTGAGTTCACATGAAAGCCAGTTCTGACTATAGCAGGAGAGATCACTGTGGCAGATAAACAGTGGCATAAGAGGCTTTTTGTACTTTGTCTCTGAGCTATTGCAGATATCTCTCCACAAGGTCAATTTTCTCTGAGGAAAATGCAGGCCTATTAACTATCTGAGTGTTTGTGTGCAGTAAGTGGCCCTCTTCGCTATTAACATGCTTTGGGTTGTGTGAACTCTTCAGCATTAAGGTCTCTTATTGGCTTGTTACAGAGAGTTATTAGGTTTGCCCCCCGGCCCCTGCTGGTATTTAATTACCCTTGCACTCTCTCCTTTTCATCATGATGGAGATGACGGCAGCCTATTGCCAATAGGTGAAAGAGGAGACTTCACCAGACCTTAATTGGTTCATTTGCCTCTGCCTGCCAGGCGCAGATGGAGCTCTTTATTACTGTCACTGCCAGATTCATTCTGGTCTGATGGGAACGGTCTTAAGAGGGAGAGCTTGACATCATATGAGGCCATGATGACATGGCCTAAACAGAATGATAATCAGGATGAGAGTAGGTCAAGAAACAAACAGTTACAGCCCTATACAGACTGTGTGCATTCATACCATAATACAAACGTACCCATTCTTTTGGTACCAATTTGTTATGTTGTTTCAGTAGAGCAAGACTACCATAATATTAATGTCATGCTTATGAGCTTATTGTTTGGAAAAATCTAGCTTAATTGCATCCCTTAGACTATTCCTCAATAGCTTTTTTGTATACTAGAAGCTGTGTGTTTGTATTTGTGTGTCTGTGTTGAAAGGGCAAATGTTTGCATATGTGCATATATAGTAGATGCTCCTCTTGTAAATATATCTGTATCTGTATCAGCCTATTGTTGAGATATTTTAGTCCCTCTGCATGTGTTTATTTATATGAGTATCTTTAGTCTTGACTTTTGACATAGGTTATTGTAAAAGGTCCTTACACAGCCAAATATGGCATAACGGAGGAACACATGGCAAGAACACACAATGCAAAAACTTATGAATAAATAAACATCCGAAGTGGCTGCGTTTGTTTAGAAACATTAATTGTCAAGTAAGCAAATGCACAAGTCCTCTGATGCTTTTATTTGCTTATGAAATAAAAGCCATTCTCATTTGAATTTGCACCTATCAAGAGACAAAAAAGAATGAAATTAGTGTAAAATACCATTAGCTAATTGCATCACTGAATGGAAGTAAACAGGATTTCCACACAAACCTTAAAAACACGCAAGAAAAAGAAAGAAAAATTGTTAAAGTAAAGAGTAATGTCGGTGTAGCTATTCTGTATTACTCTATAATTATTATTTATTTGAATGTTGCCTGCTCTCTCAACAAGGCATGCCTGCGCATAAGGTGGTGGTTGGGTTAGGATTTCTGCATGATCCTCTTGCAAACTGAACAATCACTGCATGTGGATTCTAGATATTTTATTATGTGTTTGACCACAGAGGATCGGTGTGATGTTTGCATAGTGCTCCTCAAGCACACGCTGATAGTGGACTCCTTTTACTTTCCATAAACTGTATAGCCATTATAACAACATGCGATTAAGTAGACAACAATAAGCCATCTACGTCTTCAGTGTTCGATATAGGGACATTAGTTGGCATGGTAACCTCATTTGCCATCTGCAGGCCTCATTCATACTGAAAAATGACACTCAGGCAGCTGTAAAGAAACAATTCAATATTCTTTCTCTCAGCAACAGTGGGTCAGAGTATGTCTTTTGGGAAGATTTATTGGTGTGCAGAGTGCTGAGTGCAGCGTTGTGTGTTAAATATTGACAGGTGGATGTTCAAAGTCTAATTCAGCTTTTGAAAAATGAAAAATGCTGAAAAAGCCGAATGTATGTTGGCGTGTTTCCACTCAGTTGGTTATTAAGGATGTGAGATCACAGACGCTAAATTTGAAGGTGACTTTAGGCAGCTGTAAGTTCAAAGGAATAGTCCAACATTTTGGGAAATACTCTTGTTTGCCTTCCTGTCAAGAGTTAGATGAGAAGATCAATACCACTCTCATATCTGTTCATGAACTATAAGTCTACAGCCAGCAGCCTGTCAGCTGTTTCCACTCTTTATGCTGAGCCATAAGCTGACAGCTACTGGCTGTAGTCTTATATTTAACGGACAGATATGAGAGTGCTATCGATCTTCTCATCTAACTTTCAACAAGAAAGCAAATAAGTGTATTTCCTAAAATGTCTAACTGTTCCTGCAGAGGTGAGTGCAGCTGTGTTAGCTCGTCAGACATGTTGGCTTGTCATAGTAGGAGAAGTACAGGTGCTACTAATAACATTAACGCTGCTGTGAAAATGGCATACTAAATTGTTTTCAGCAATAAGTCGTGACAAACTCTTATCCGGAGATATTTCTAACCTGAGCAACAGGATTCGTAGTTAAATTAGTTCTCTATTTGCTGTCAGGCCACGAGTATGACTCACGGGTTAAACCTGTTCTTCGCTACAGATGGTTGGTTTTTAGGAGTTTTTGGATCAACAAGCTTCTGTAGAAAAAACAGGGTCACAGTGTCATCATCCATGACCTTTGTTGACTGGGTCAGATGGGTGCTGATTCAATGCTTCAGTCATTTATGAGGCTGCAGCTTGCAGTGTCACTATGTTGGAGTGCATTATATTTTAAGATGCACCTATTATTGTGTCTCCCAATCAGTGGTGGAAAGTAATTAACTAACACTTATTCAAGTACTGTATTTAAGTACACTTTTGAGGTACTTGTGCTACATTGTAGGGTAATATTGCACTTTTCACTCCTGCACATTTATTGCACAACTTAGCTTGGCATAGAGAGTTACTGAACACATTCAGATTTTACATGCAAAAGGCCAGTCTAGCCTGGTCAAACGAGCACGAACTGATGAAGCCTCTTGGATCAGAGGTGAAACGTCTTCACAGACAAAACCAAAAATCCAGTTGCGTTCGATTCAATTTCCTTGAGATTAATCAACATTAATTTAAATTTAGCCTAAGTTTGTCAGACATAGCCCAGATTTGAATACATCATTTACCACACAAGCAACATGTATGTATGTATGTGTGTGTGTTTGTGTGTGTGTGTGTGTGTGTGTAAGAGAGGGTGAGACAGAAAACTACTAATTTGATTACAATAGTTAGCCTCAAATGTGATCATTCAAAGGATAATTTAGCCAAAATATGAGTTTCCAGAATATACATCATAGTTACTGAAAGAAGTAGTCACTGTTCATGTTGTTAGAAGAGAAATCACTGAAGAGTAAAAATCATTTGGATCTACCAGACCACCGCCCTGTGTGTCTGTTCGCTTGTGCTCTGACTCAGGTTTTATTTTACTTTCACTTGCTGTTTGA
>NTHP01000049.1:1388092-1407380 GCA_003416845.1 Oplegnathus fasciatus | reverse complement strand
TTTTTTTTTTTTTTCTGGCTGTTTTCTGACCAAGAGAGGAAAATACATCATCCCACCCTTTTGGTTTATTTTTATTTTGAGGCACGTGACTATCAGAAAGAGGGTTATCTTTCTTACTCATGATTTCCTATAAACATGATCAAATCATGGCTTTGTGGCCTTTGATTTACCACAATGCAATAGTAAAAATTTTACTGCCTTATCCGCCTTTCATCATAAAGTATATTGGTTGGCATTCACTCTAAAATCCACAGTTCGAATACTTTTACTTAGCCAGTAGATGTTTAGTGCTACATGTTTTTCATGCCATATAATCTAGGCTTGTGCTTCAGCAACTGCGTTCTTCAATCATAGACCGTAACGAGCCTTAATGACATATTCATATTTTGGTTGTTTGTTTGAAATGTGCTTTGCCTGGGTCTGAACTTGTGTGAGAGGCTCGTAAATTGCGTCGCATTATGAGCAGTCAATGTGCAGGTATCCCATGGGGGAGGGGGGTGGGGGTTCCCTCTGATCTCGCATCACACCCCAGCAGTAATTCCAACTCCGTGAAGAGAAGGGATTTGTCATTTGGCTGCCTGCTTCCCTTTGCTTTCTCAGGGGCGAAGCTGAGCTCTGATTTATTGTGAAGTCTCCCCAGGCTCGCTCAATCTCCATGCCTACCGAATCACTGAATGGAGGAAGCAGCTCACCACGAGAGTGACCTTTTCTTGGATGGCTATTACCCAGGCCAGTACAAGGACTGATTAAGGTCATGTCTTCTTCTGCCGTGTCATCCAAAGCTTCACATTTAAGGCTACTTAGGTGCACAGTGAGCTTTCCATTGTGGATTTGCTCGTGATTAGGAGACTGCATGATGAGATGATGCGAAATGAAAATATATATGCTCCCAACCTCTGATAGTCTTATAGGAATAATGTTAATGGCTTGGTTGCTTAGCAATATCTCTCGTGCACCCTCTGTAATCACCTTTTTATCTGCTAAGAGATGTCATGTGTAATTACAGGCAGCCTGCTATCTTTTGAAATCTGTCTAATTGGTCTTTTCATTCTAATAGGATAGAAGGGGTAGTGAGACGGGGGTTAAGGGTGGAAGGTTAAGGACTGGGCCTCCGAGGTCATTGGGGGGGGGGAGGGGACAGGACCGCCAGGGTTATTTGGAGCTCCAGTAATCTTTATTTTGTCTACATGATGGTGCTCAGTCATTACTTCAAATTAATGATGAAGACTGCCAAATTGCAATTGATGCATCATCATTTGGCCTAAATAGAAAGGCAGTGAGATGATGGCATTTTTAGTTGGTCCACAGATCAAAGACCTTTTTTTTTTTCCTAGACCATTTTAATGTTTCTGTGATGCATGGTAGAGAGCAGATCATTAGGTTATCTCCCACATTAGAGCCCTGCGCTTTCTCCACAGTTTCTAATGAGTTTTATGTTTGCTTGAAGATTTTAATGACTTGAAGGAATCAGTGACCCTTAACAGTGTAACAGGAAAGTAAACAGCCAGCGGACAGGGCTTAGGGAAAGGGGGTTGCGTCTTCCTATGGTTTCAACAACAGTCGATGAGAACGGGACATTTAAAAATGATTCCACCCATGCCTGAGTTGATTGACAGATGTCAAAATTCCATTTAAATCGTAGTTTGATTCTCTTGAAAAAGAATCTTTACACAAAACCTTCAGCTCACTCTTTCGCCATCTGTTATCTTAGAAGTCAAGGTTTTCTAACGGCTGGACAGCATACCCATAGCTCTTTGACAGTGTGTCTCAGTGTGCACACTGGGATAAGGATGAGATAAGGCTCTGTTTACCCTCTAATGCTACCTTGGCATTGGCCAGACTTTACCCCATGCAGTGTGTTTCTTTTACCTTGGCACCATCTGTGGGCAAGGGCAGATTTGGGTCAGTCCAAGGCTCTTTGCTCCCTCCCAAGGCTGTTCTCGAAGACAGGACTTAATTGTGCAGCTTTGGATTAACGGCTAAACTTGTTCTCAACATCTGTATACATATAAAGTCAGAATTACTATTTTCGCTAAAACAAATCCACGTTCAAACACTGGAGCATAACCTCTTGTCTCTTGTGTTCCTATAATTCCATAAATATGATGTTGTGTAGCCGAACTACACAATGTGTTTCTTCACCAGCCATTTCCTCTTGTTATTATAGAGCACTGCGCCCAAATGAATGCTGGGCAGAGAAAAATGTGCTCAAACAAAAACTGCCAGACATTCACCACGTTTTAAACCCCCCCAGTTATTATATTTCTGTATATGTAATATTGATATATTAGATAGGTAACCACTAATCGTCATACCAATACTGTTTTGAAAGACTGGCTCACATAAAAGGCCTATATTAACTCCAAAGTAAATGATTAATTGTTTGTCAAAAGTGTAAACCTCCTGGACAAATACTTCATGCTGGCAGTAGCTGTGGCTGCTGCTGCTGAAGTTAATGGTGCAAGCTCTGATCCAAAGGAGTTGGAGTTGCCATTCATTTCAAACCATTTGTTGATACAATGTTAGATGTTAGAAGTCCGCTGAAAATATTGTTTGAGAATGTTCCTAATGAAGGTGGTGTACATATTTTCACTGTAAGAGACATGGTCACATGCTTTATGTGTGACTGCAGGGTTTCTTTGCACATAGCTGAAAAATATTTGTCATATCTGTGGTGCTTTTGTGCTTAAGTTTCTCACTCAGTTGAGCTTTTTCATAGTATGTAGTTTATTTTGATTTCCAAATTCTAGCTTGATGCAATGTGGAAGGATTTAAACACCAAAGTAAGTAGTGTGCAACTAAATGCTGATTGATGTAGATTTCATATATATATATATATATATATATATATATATAAGGTTTTGATTGAGAATTTTGATAAACAACATGTTTTAATACAGTAGAGAAGCCTCATGGGGAGGTGGTTGAACATGCAGGGGGAAAGTGCTATTTAAATACAGTGAAATATAATAATGGCGTAGAAGTTTACAGTGACAGACCACAGTGGACATTGCATATATAAACAAGTGTAATTTATGTGTGCATTAGCCTTTGCCCAATTATGTGTGTCTTTACAGGGGTGGGGAAATATATATGAGATAGTTGAGAGTCTATTAAAGAGTGATAAAGAGTGGAACCTGTGATTTCTAACATTTTCAGACTTATATGCCCTTAGCTTTATTGTAACACAACATATTTGCAGCTACATGACATTTTGCATGAGAGATATTGTAATGTTAATGTTTTTCCCAGTCACCCAGCCATTAACGCTGTGTGATTTACACCCAACTGAATGCTCCGGACATCTGTCTGAATATTGCCCAGCGTTTGTATTTACATAAATTTTGTGCTTGCGCATGAATTGTATAGGAAACGCTTTTTAACACTGTTGTAATACCTTTTACAGGAGCTAATCTCAATGGAAATGAGGCTCATTGTTATCAGCCGCAGGCCTTGAGTGTTCTTGCAGTGTAGAGCAGAGTGGCTCCGGGTTGTTTGGTTATCCTGTATGTGAACCTTTGTGTCCTCTTTTTCTTTTTCTACAGAGAAGGAGAAGAGAGAAATCTGGGTCTCTCTTATATGCTGCTCTGATACCAATTATGCAAACTATTATAGAATTTAACCAGGCCAGCTCTTATCGGCTAATCCAGAAGTAATAGATTCTATTAAAAATGTATGAGGGGGTTGGGGGGGGGATCAGTGTGTGTGTGTATGTGTGTGTGGAGGGGTGTATAGAGATGAATCCAGCAGCTGCAGCAGCACTGCTGTCTAATTCTGTCTGTATGTCAGACTACTCGTCTGGTCTCCATTACTTAGACAGGTTCCTGCAGTGCTTACCTTGAAGACAGTATAAAAGCCATAGGAAATATACAATTAATTACACAATAAGTGGATTGTTATTCATGGAACATGTCGTGTTCATTCAAAGAGAGACGCTCCCTTTTCTCTTCTGTAATGACCAATTGCTCTTTGTTAATCATTTATTTCTTCCTAAATTAACCTTCTTTTTTTTTTTGCTTTTGTGCTCTTTCTCTTTTGCTCATCTTCAGTTTCTGAGTGGAAGGAAGGAAAAACATTAGCATAGCACTCACATGCTAATCCACCCAGAGAGTGAAAAGGGTGCTCGTCTTAAACCTTTTTCATTATCATCTAATTATTAACTGAGGATTCTGAGAACTGCTAACAGGAGCTGAGATGGCTCGGGTAGGGAGGGAGGAGGGGGGTGTGTGAATGTGGCAGGGTGACGGGGTGTGTGCGTGTAGAGCCGGTGTGTAGCTTTTTTTTTCTTTGCGTTTCATGTTTGTTGAGAGGGAGGCTCTCTTTGCAATTTGCTTCTATCTTCGCTCTGACCCTTGATGCTGCACGAAGTCATAAAAGACTCCAGAAGGTCAGGCAGATGCTCTTGTCTCAGTCCCTGTATAATTTAGGGCTTTTTCCTGCTTTGATGGATATTCTTGTGCTGCCACTTGATACAGCCAAACAGGTAAAAAGCATGGAACGGCACATTTTAGTTTGTCTGTTTTTTTTACATAGTAGTGTATTTTCTGGGCATGCATAGCCAGCTTTATTATCTCAAGAAATATGATCCACTAAGCTTAGACTGTCAGGAGTTTAACGCAAGCCAGGCTTCCTATTACAGCATAAATATGATCGGTGCTAGTTTGATGACAATACACCAATAGTTGTCTCAAGAAAATTAGGTCAAGGATACGTTTTTTAGAACAGATGTCACTAAAATTCAGTTAACATTTAAGGCATCAGCTATCTGCCTGTTAAACCAAAGCAGCCATTATAAAGTCTCTCCATCACTGCCCTCGTGGCTCCTCAGTTGACCTTATCTTCTCACAAAGCTCCTTGTCCTGATCCCAGGACACGTTGGAAAATGAGGCATTTTGCGACCTGTCAATGATGAGGGAGGAGGCTTGAAAAATTTATTTGCCAAGAGTCCCTTATCAGAAGACCGTGGGGGACAGTTAGATGGACTGCAAAGCGCAAGGTCTTTATCTCCCTGGCAGGCCCTCAGCGAACCACATCATGCTGCTTATCAGCCGCATGGACGTCGCCCGAGAGTGGCGAGGATTAGACGTCCTTGCGGCTTAAACTTTGTGCTCTTTTGCCTGTTATGTGTGTTAGAGAAGGCCTTGAATACATGAACTTGTAAGGCACGGGAAGTGCCAAAGTATAGGCTTTGGAGGACATGTGAGAAGCGAGACATCTGGTTTATAACCTCTACCATCATGTCTTGCACAAAGGCAGAATAGGCACTGATTGTAATGACAAAGATCCTCGACCTTATTTGTGAGGGTTGAGTTGAACTGTGCTGCATGCTGCCATTTTTATGATTGCTGACAATTACTTTGTCATGTACCTAATTTTCTGTATTATTATACATCTTGATATGACATTGTAAGGAAGTGCAAGACATAAAACTTTTTTGTTGAGCAAAACATTATGTGGAGGGCTGGAGAATTGATTTTGCTCAAGAACTTAGCCCAGATAATATCATGCATTCTGGGATCCCTTTCATCTCATATCTCTCTTCCCTTTTTTCGGGTAATTCCACTGAAGAGCGTGAAGGCAATTTTAAGCTTAAGTTTTCATAAAATCTCTTTAAATTTAAAATTTAGATAGCAGGATGAAAGAAACCATCATTACTTGCACTGTATGCATCATTTCTAGCTCCCTTTTCTGCTTTCAGTGAAACTTTTTTTCTTTAAGCCACTGCTGGCCTCTCTTTGAATTATAATGCCTTCCTTGATGTATTTTATTCCAGCTGCAAATTATGGGAGTAATGGAAGGTATTCCAATTCATGTCTCATTTTCTGCTAGTGAAGGGATTTCCCTGGAGATACCTTTTCTGCCTTGTGTTACCTCTGCGTTTTCGGCACCTCCCTCTTGACAAATGTGTGGTAATGGAAGGGTTGTTGTGAAATTGCCATTATTTTCAAAATGGAATCTGACCATACTGAGGCTTTTAGCTCTTCATATGTGTGTGCTCAGATGAGACAGGTTGCACTGAGCAGTTTGAAGTGGGCTTGTCACCAAGGGACAGATGTTGAGCGGAGGAGGGGAGCGGGTACACGAGAAAGGGAAGAGTGAGGGAATCTTTTTTTTTTTGTTGGCACCTGAGTAAAATGAAAGCCACTCTGTCTCCTCTTCCTTTTGAGGCGAAGGTAATCATGTTTCTGCAGCTCGTCACTGAACACTCTGTTCTGTGGTTGACTCGCTTTAGCTGCCCTCTGGACCCTGAGGGAGAAATGAAAGCAAAAATCCAAAAGAACCTTAAAACCGAACACGAAAAAGAGGCAATCTGACAGCTGTATGCTGCAGGCTTATATTAGCCTTGTTGGGAACTGCTGCATTGTAATGAAAGTACTGTGTTTCTTTAACTATTAAAAACCTTTAATTCATTTTTTGTGCATAGATTGCAGTTGTTTATCCACAAGGTACCTGACTCACATACAGTAAGAAGTATTTTACGGTAGCCCCGGGTTTTTTAGTTTTGCTGTGCTTGCATTCAGATTTGGTGACTCTTCCGGATAATCAAAGAGAATGTCAAATGCGATTATCACTGAAATATTCCCTCAGTGCCTGGCTTTATCTTCAGAATGATTGCTTCAATCAGCACAGCTGTGGAGAGGCGCCTTCTTTTTCAGACGCTGCCTCTCATTTCCTCTGACAATACTTAACTCTGCAAACAGCTCAGCCTATTTTAGGGAGTGAGTTGCTTTTGGCTTTCTCTGCTGATCAATACGGCCATAAATTTTATAGAAGAATAAAACCAGGTCTCAGGGATAGTTACAAATTGAAACACACAGCCCGAGGCTACAGGAGGCCTTGCAAATGATCTGTGTGATTGCAACCGACAGAACAAGGTTGATAACAGGAAAGAGCCATCATAACAACTAACAAGAAGGAGGAGATGGAGTCGTCATTAAGTGATATTACTTTTTTGAATGCACAATCTCAGCAGTTCAAAGAGGGGCTCCTGAATTTTAATATGGTAAAAGGACCCAAGTGGTTGCAGAGTTTTAGATATGTAGGCTACTGAAGTAACGTGGAAAATATGTTTTTGAAAGGGGAGAGCCTCCTATGGGGTTTTACTGTTCTCTACCAGCAAGCTTGCAGTTTTCTTCTAACATCAAACTGATGTTTGATGCAAGAGTTTGAATGCATTACGTATAATTTGATGTTTTTCCAAACTTAAAGTTGGCATGTACTTTCTTTCCGGTGATCCTTGAAAACTATGTGGCCTAACTAGGCAATCACGAAAACTTTTAAAATCAAAACACATAAGACACATGCCAACAGAACCGGTGGGGGATCAGTTTATCTGTAGCGAGGGTAAAGGTTTTTGAGCCACGCTAGCTGCGTTGCCCTTTGGTCCAGACTGAAATATCTCAACAACTTTTGGACTGATTGCCATGAAATTTGGTACTGACATTTATGGTACCCAGAGCATGAAACCCACTAACTTTGCTGATCCTCTAACTTTACCTCTGGCGCCAATAAGTTTTTTGTGTCTCAACAATTATTTGATGGATTAGCACGAAAGTTTGCTTCTGACATTCATACCAAAATTTAAATTGTTCACGATCTAATACCTGCAAAACTAATGACATTCCCATCAGCATCAGCTGTATATTGTGTTCTAATGTGCTAATTAGCTGAACATGGTAAATGTATACCTGTTAAACATCAGCATGTTAGCCTTTAGCTCAAAGCAGCATTGTACAGCCTCGCAGAGCCGCTAGCATGGCTGTAGTCTCTTGGTCTTGTTTAATCAACGTTTTATTTGGTGTTAACGGTAGTAAAAACTTGTTTTTTTCCTTTATTCTAGCAGGTTTACCCAGGCTGTGTGCAGCCCTAGTGAACTATCATGCTGGCCTGTATCCAGAGGCGACAGAATCTGTCGTCGCAGCGTCTGGCCTGCACACCCAAAAGCCTCGATGTTCCACCGCCGCCATTACTGCTGTCAGTACCAGCACTGCAGCCGTGCACCCGCAAAGGTGAGTTAAAGGCAGACAGGTGAGGACAGCAAGTACTGAACAGACAGTTTGAAATAAAAAATACTGGTAACTAGTAGGACCTTGGTCATGCTCCTGAGTTACTTTTTAATCAATCATGTTCAGCCTGACCTTGCCGCCTCCAAGTGCACATAAAGATCATGCATGGTTTTAGCGGTGTGCTGAGATTTCAGCTGCTCTGAAGCTTCTGGAATTAAAATAATGGGCCACCTGATGAAGATGATGCCTGTTAATTGGACTCCTAATCAGTGTGCTCCTGCACTGCAAATGCTGTGCAGGTCAAAGTGGACTCTGAAATTACAGAGTTAATCAACTCTCCCATACAGGGTTACTAATGATGTTCACATTTTGTGCAGAAAGAGCTCTATGTCAGTGTTGTTTGACCTTCATCCTGACTGATTATACTGCATCCACTAAAAGGTTGAGTGGGTGTCTTTACGACTAACCTGGACTGACATTTGTGATTAGACTTCTTTCAATTAATTGATTGAATGCGATGTGTTTGCAGTCAGTTCTTGGTCTGGTACCGCTTTCTTTATGTAGGTTACTCTACATCCGTATTATTTGTGCAGAGATCGCAATTTCATAGTCTTTTTTCTTCCTGGACAGTCTAGAGTCACATAATGAGATCATAGTACCACAAATGAAGTTATTCTGCTGTGGTTTCCTTTTCACGATTGCTTTAAAAATTTGCTGATGCCTTATATTTCTTTGCTGGGTCTGGTTTGAAGCTATATTGAAGATCTATAACTACTTAAAGTTTAATGGTTCAGCTGGGTGTGTATTACAGCCTTATGAATTTAAATTATTTTGTCCTTGAAAGATGTTTTGTTTTCTTTTTGGTATAGGTGTTGCAGTGTGTTGTGCTGTTATTGTTTTGAGCCTGTGCTGTCATATTTAATGTGTTTTATTTGGACCCATGGAAGGATAGCTACCGCACTGCAGAAGCTAACAGGGATCGTTGTAAATTGAATGAAACAGTACGGCTCAGACTGTGGTCTCATAAAAAGTAAGAGCATGCAAATATTGACCCGTAACATTGTGTACATTCAGATTTAGATTCGCCATAATTTGACTATCATGGTTAGCTTAGCCTATATGACATATGTGCACCTTTTGTCTGCAGAGCAGGGCTGCGTTCAGGATTATCTTATCTGACTGATCATGTTGACAGTTCATTTGTACGAGCCTGTTCTCATAAAGGATATCTTTGTTCCTTCATCATGTAATGTACTGCTATATGAAGTCCATAGAGTATGTATTGCATAGTGAATGTATGTTTGCGAAGTATGGAAAGTATAGAAGGCACACCATTATTTTCAGATTTAATGACCCTGTAATAATCAGATTTCAGTGACAGGTCAGCCTAACACCTGCGCATACACACAGGTGTTTGCACTTATTCTGGATAATTAGACCTATTCTCAGGTTGAAGTTGGGTGGAACCAAACTTCACAAACTTCAAAGAACCATAAAAGTTTTTTTGATCTAACAGGTGCAACATGACTAACTAAGGAGAGTGAGGGAGATGTCAGTCAGCGCAGTGTACGAATACCCCCACAATCCCGAGACGAGGTCTAATTAGCCCAACTAACACCTGTGTGGTGGTGTGACGGACTCGGTTGTTAACTGACAAAAAGCGTGGATGGAGTTTTGCATTATTATTTCCCACCTTTATATACTTGTAGCCAAACAATGTGTATCCAACTGTACTCATGTTTGAAATTCTGGAAATATCTCCCTCTAAAGCTCCATCTTCTCATCTCCCATCTTTCTCCCCAGGTTAAATTCCTCTTTGTCTTTTTTCTTATTAAATATTAATTGGGAATCAATGGAGCACTTGTCTGCTAAACGCTGGAACAGACGGGCCTAGTTTGCCTCAGGCAGAACCAGGGGTGCGTTTCTCATCCTGTTTACCTGCAGGGCCTTCCCTCCCCTCTTGAGTTTTATGTACTGCGACTGTGCATAGTGCAGCATCCTCCAGCTCTAGCCTGACATTTCAAGCACAACCACGGGGAATAGACTGCTGATGGGAGCTCAGTCTGTGTGGCCCAGGCTTCTTCATTAAATGAGTCGTTGTTGGATTGAGTTAAATAGGGACGGTCTTTAGTCGCTTTTGAAAGCCATTTCCATTTTTAGCTATCAATAAATGGAAGGCACAGGACATGAAAGCTCTCAGCCACACAACCCCATGTGAAAGATTTCTGAGAAACGAGTGTTAGGCATTATGTGATGAGAGCGAATGAGAGCTGTTCTCGTCTCTGCTATCTCAGCTTGAAAGCAGGGGCTGGAAATGCTTTTTCCCACGCTGCCGGCCTGTGCTCGGGCCGGCTTTGAGAAGGGGAAACTTTGCCCAAGCTGGGCCAAGCGGCACAGAAACAAATGAGGAGTGACACTGGTGCAAAGGAGTATTCGCCAGAGCCTCTTCGAGCACACATAACTAAGTGTTCAACCCTGAGGTTACTCCGTTCTGTGAGCACCCTTCATGTAGAGATTACTGACATGGAAAGAGGAAGGCATGTGAAATGGGGTGAATGAGTGTCTGTATTTTTATTTTTGTGTGTTTGCGGAAGAAGGTCGCAAATAGAAAGGTTAGTGTGAGTGAGATTTAAGAGCCTATGTCCTGTGTCTACTTTTTCCGCTTCGCCCATCTCTATCTAATGGTTCTCTGGGTTGCTAGCCACATGGAGGCATTAACTGGCAACCTTATTTTAACTGCATGGGAGATAAATATTAATGTCTCTTTCTATGAGACAAAAAAAGATAGATACTGCTTCTTACTAGTGATACTTATTGAACCTATATTAGATAATGTTTTTGATTTACGTTGTCAAGTGACTCTAATGTGAAAGGGGTCATTCAGTGACAAACCCAGTGAATTAGTATTCAACTCTGAGCTTTTTTAGCTTCTTTCAGCGCATTGTTTTGGTTTTATGGCACATGTACTCTATGGGTCATATAACCAGTCACATCAACTCTGTTTCTAACAGCAGCAGGCAGCCAAAACAACCCTGATAAATCACTGCATGCTAACTGCCCAGCACCAAAGAGAGGACACAAAAAATTAGCCAACATTACTAGCTGGTGATAAATGTCAGCAAACATTGAAGACCCAGATATTTCTTTTCAGGGGTCGATATATAGACCAAATTTTAGCTGTGTGACTCCTTGCTGCAATGCACTTTGGGAGTCGTAGTTCACTTCCCACCTCACACTTTCATGTACCCCTATCTCCTTTTTTAAGTACCCCCTAGTGGCCAAAAATCAATTACTTCATCTTTAAACTGTATTGACTGAAGGTTTGAAATGTGATTGAAAGTTGGAAATTGGCTGAAATGATCCATCACTGCCGAATATAATTTGCATGTAATAATATAAATGACGCAAAATAGATAAACAACAGAGTTTTATTTTCAATTTGTGGCCTGAATTGAGAGGGAGAGCGTAGCAGCTGCTAGTTTTGGTGTTATTGCTCCGTGTAACCAGCAGATAGGCAATTGCAGAAGCTCGTCTCAAAGAGATGAATTAAGTCAGGGCCAATTAATTACATGGCTCTAATGACTGGGCTTTTTGGGCCAAATGGGTGCATAGAGGAGGTTGTCATGGTAACAGAGACATAGGTTTTAAATGCGTCGTGAATGCGCTGAGCTCAGTCCCTGCTTATTAAGGTAGACCAGAGCATTTTAAATATCAGGATTATTAGTGTGGTAAACAAGTATTTATGCCTGCTGAGAAGCACTGTTCTGCCAGTTCTCAGTGCCGTGTTCCTGCCGAGGATTTGATGCTCGTAAACATGTTATCTCACAAAATTGTCCACGATAAGTCTTCAGCATAACATGAAAGGCCTGTGGGATTTTTTTTGCCTGGCAGTTCAGCCAACATGTATTGATATTAACAAGAAATAATTTATAAATTTTTAGTTTTATCTCGTGGGAATAAATGTAGCGGTCATTCTAATCGTTCCCTTATGTTGGCCCTCTGGGTATGTAATAGTTGGAAGCCGTGGTTTTGGAAATGCAATGAGCCTGTCCAAATGCCGTTTTCAGCCCTGCCTCTGGGGCTTGTTTTGCCCATAAATTAGTGATTAACTCAAACTGCTCCAAAACAATGAGGTCTCCGCTCTAATCTGGGGGGGAAATGGCTTCAAGTGTGACCACGGGAAAAAGATTAGCCAGTTTAAAGTGGCAGAAAGCATTGAGTGGGATTGTATGGGGGTGGAATCAGGGTTATGAAAGATCATGTATATATACCACGGCATGGTAAATACCCAATGTTTTATCCCTCCAGAATATTTTTTACGCTAATATTTATAAAACCTCTTTCTTTAAGTCAAAAACACACATGCACACACACATAATAAATTAGGCCTAGTGGAGATTGAGAGTTTATAATTGGCCCCCCACCCCCAACTGTTCCTCTCCATGCACGTCCCCTGCATGGAAAGAGGAAATCAGGATTAGGTGTTTCCTGTGAAAGTGTGCCAGTTTCACTCAGCATGGTGCCACAACAGTTGAGCAGCATGTTTAATGTGTGGAGCCCCTTCCAACCGAGAGAACATACAAGCCTGACTAGTGGGACCATTAAATCTATCAATCTAGGGCTGTAGATGCATCTCCCATCAGTGTCATTATGCTGATTTTTGAGGAAAAGAAAAACGCAAACAAGCTTTTCAATCCTACGTAACCTACTTCAATCAGCCCTGTCTAAAAGAGAGTGGAGGAAAAATGTCAAGGGTCAAAGAATTAAAATTTGTAAGCACTGCATGATGCCCTCAGCCAAGGTTGCTTGCGAAAAGTGGCTGATGTTATTTTCTGTGCTGTTTTTTGTCTGCCTCTGCGCCTGTGCTTTCTGTCAGGGCTGAAGAGTGAAACAGCGTGCAGTCTGCAGGTTCAGGGTGATTAAGTGCTTAAGGTCACACCGCTAATTATCTCTCTGCCATTCCTTACCTGACAACACGCAGCTGCCATTTCCCCGTTGTCATGTGAACAGCCTCATATTTGTTTTCATTCCTCATCTTTATTATACCACTGAATTTTGTTGTGCGACTGCAGTGCCTCTCGACAAAGAAAGGCAGACAGGGAACCATGTCACAAAGAAATGTATAGTTGACGATCTAAAAGGTGAAACAGTTGTTTTTATTAATTCACAAAAGATGACTTGTTGTTATTTGTAGTAGAATTAAGTACATTAATATCTATGAGCTGTGAGCAGGTCAATCAAAGAGTAATGTTCCCTTCTCACATTGTTTTATTTTAATAGTTCTGAAGAGGTGAAAGTATTTGAAAATAGCAAATATTAGAGATAAATTAAGAAAAAACATAGTATTGTGTATCTTCTTCTTTCGTATCTTGTTAATCATCTCGCTACCCCTCAGATTTATCTTGTGACCTTGGGGGGTCTCAGCCCCCAGGCTGGGAGGAAGCAGTAATGATTTTTTTTGTCTGTAGTGTATGCAGACTATCTCTTGTGGCCTATGTGCTGATTTTGTGTTAAAATTAAGCCTAAGACTGCATTAATGCAAACCTACTTGAAGAACAACATGAATAATCTCATGTCCTGAAGGCACCATAGGCTGATTAAAGGAACCATACAATTCTTGAGCTAAAACTATACAGCTGTTTTGTAGCATTTTCATCGGCTAGGTGAAAATATTTACCAATTTACTGGCTCATACATTTTTGTGCTGCAGTTCAAATGCCTGGGATTTAAAAGAGACAATTAGCTGACTGAATTTAATTGTTGTTGCCTAATTATAAGTAAGAAGGTTGGAGGGAGAAAGCTGGCTTCATTTGTACATTTTTACTTGTTTGTTTGCTTGTGTTCAGGATAAAGGCCAAAATGAGCTGGAAGCGACTGATGCACATGTTTTTTTTACAAACACACCAGCTGTTTAAAATGGAAAAATGCACAGCAGAAGGTTTCTCATTCAAACTTAACTTATTTTGGAGGGTGCAAATGACCTCTCTGGACATCCGCAGAGAACCATAGAAGCGACTTTATGCACATCGTCATTTATCACTTTCACTGGTACGTATGGGCCCACATGTTGAGAGCCTTCTTGGCATCTTTGGAGGGAAACTTCAGCTCTCATAGAGCCAGATTGTAATTAATTAACCACACATTTTAGGTACTGTTTGACTTGGGTGTGTTGTGCAGGAAGGCCTGGTGAAATGAATATTAAGAAGAGTGACTGCTACCACATGCTTTGGGAAAGCCACTACTGACTGGTAAACATGACGTGCTGTGCTCAGTTTACTGCCATTTAACACCACTGATTGGTATTAAAGTCCTCGTGATTGAAGCAGTTGCCTCTGGCTGTAATTTAGAGCAGTTTTAATGCTCTTCATGGTGTTTCTGATCTCAGTTTTAACTTCCCATTATCCAGCAGTTGGGCTTCTGTCAGGATCAGCTAAAATGATCCCCCTTTTTTATGCGTATGTCACGCAGTGGTGGTCCTCAGATGATAAATATGTGAATGCAGAGTGGGGAAGGCCTTTTTGCTAATGAGGTTTCCATAGTGCCGCATTAAGGCAGCCACAGTTGGAAGTGCAGCTGTGTTGTGTCTCCATGGCTCTGACAGGGCTGTAATCTCTGGACTAACAATATCAGACACCCTGTGAAGACGTGTTAGCATCCAAAGTGTTTGAAGTGTTTGTGGAACAGCAAGCCGATCGCAGCATGCGGGGCTTGACACTGACATTTTACTGAACGACGACTAAAATGCTTGTTTCGCCAAATTATCTATCTTTGGTAATTGTGCGACGTTATCCAAGGCTGAAAATAGACAGGTTTTGTGCGGTGGTGTGTGTCGATTCAAGGATTTATTATAGTTTTAAATGTGTCATCGCTTCTCATCATCTAAGCTCTTTTCAGGTGGATATGAACCTCTTCTACTTATCATTTATGGTCATGAATATTCAGTTTTTAGCCAAAGGCCACAAATCGTTATTGCAGCTGGTTTTTCCTGTTACCTCCTTTCTCCACGAGTAGGATTATGGGAAACCAGAGAAATGAGAGCTCACATCTTGATGTTGTGTACAGTTTAAACACCCCTCCAACATCCCAGATGTCACGGTTTTCTATAGCAGCACTACACTGCGATACATAATAAGCAGTGTTTTGCTTTGTTGTATTTCTCTGTAGAATTCATTCATGCTCCTGGCACCATGGTGCCGTTCCCTCGGCTCCGCTGGGAGATTGCTGGATGGATTGAACACTCCACCTTACCTCTTTCCTCCATTTTAAACACCCAATTTATATCTTTCATGAGATGGATCTTGTAGATTGAATCATTTTCACAGTCGGGAGGCTCACTGTAGGCCTGAAATGAAATGAACTCCCAAATCAATTTCAAATGGGAACAACAAGTGAGCTCTCCCCTGCATAGCTGGAATTGGTTTTGTTATTGAAAATGAAATGAAGTGTTTTGTTTTTATTTTCCGCCCTTTTATTGCAGATTATAGCCTTGTTCTTTTACCCGCTATGATTTCCACCGTCTTAAAGCCTGATCTAGGTTAATTTCAGCGCCTTTTTCTTTTTATGTCAGGAATTCCATAAAAGTGTCACTCTGAAAGGTGGTGGTAATTTCTACCAGGTGATTTATTGTTTTTAAATGGGGCGCCTTTTCCACCTTTCCTTTGTCGCTAGGAGTTAAGCAGCCATGAAATTGCTTGAATAATAGTGTTTAAATCCAATCTTAGTTTGTCCCGTCAGCTTTCCCGCACACAATTCAATCGGCAGTGCTCTTGGTGATTGCTCTTTTTCCATCTGCATCAACTTTTCCTTCGCAGTTTAGGCTCCAAGCTTTTACAGTAGAATCAGTTCAGGTGCACGCAAGCATAAAGTGGAACAAAATTTCATAGGCAGGAACTGGCGATGCTCGAATGATTACAGAGTTATTGAGAAACAACCAAAAATGAAGTGTGGATCAGCTAGGAGGAACTGTAGCATTAGATATTCATCAGTAATCTTAGAAATTATGAACTAGGCTTATGCTGAGGTGTGTTCCAATCAGTGATCTTTTTTTTATAAAGAAAGCTAGAAAAATTTTAGTCTTTAGCACCTTTTGAAATTTTTCACAGTTACTACAATCAGCTTCCGCTTGGCTGCTCCTGCTGTGGTTTACCGGCTAAATGTCATCAAATGAATCTCATTGGAGCTATTTCAGTAAAATTAGGTCCTCTCCCCTCTCCTGTTGATTTAGATTTCCCAGGGTAAACTAATTCTGGGTTGAACTAAGTGAATTAATTTCATTAAGCACTGATCAAACAGTGCCGGAGGTGGTTCCCTCCTTCAAATTAGTTTATACGACATGTTGATGTCCGACATTATTCCCTAAAACAGGTTTGAGGTTGAAAGGGAAAAAAACAGAGTACACAAGATGCAGGATTTCTCTGGGCTGCTTGTAGGCTAATCCCTTGTTTCTGTCTGCTTTCTTCTCAGGCGAGCCAGCCTCCATGATTTCTCGGTACCCTTCTCCTGCAGAGTTGGATGCTTTTGCCCAGAAGACCGCCAACAGCCCGCTGTCCATCAAAATCTTTGCATCTGATGTGCGGGTGCCACAACATAAACAGCTTAACAAAACAGTCAACGGCTTAGACACCACAGGCCAACGCTGTAGCCCCTATTCCCCATACTCAGGAGGCTACCAGGGTTTGTTGGCCATCGTCAAAGCCTCTGTGGTAGTTAAAGGTGTGGTGAAAAACTCTGAGGGCAGGAGGACTAAACATGCAAACACCCAGACTTCTGTGGCACCGTATAATAATCCTCTGAATAATGGCTACACAGTCAGACACGGGCATAAGGCCTATCATATAAGCTCATGTAAGCCCCCTGATGTTCCCATTGAGACACTTTGTTCTAGCACAGGGATGGCCTCCGGAGATCACAGCCTGGCCCCCCAGTCTGAGCTGGCAGAGGTTCAAAGCCTGATGAGGCAGATGAGCAGAGTTCCCCACAGCCAGGCCCTGCAGCTGGGGGGAGAGGCTCGAGCCAGCCCCTCTCTGCAGGCTGTGGCTGCGGTGGCACATTCAGACTCAGACTTTGTCCTGGGAGTGCCGCCCCAGAGCAGTCTGGCATTCACGGGGGCAGTGATACCTACACAGAGTGCAGACATAGCCAAAGCTGGGTACTTAGAGAAAGGAGACTACAGAGTATGGCAGCATAAACATCAAATTCAGCAGCAGCAGCAGCCCTATCAGCAGGGAGCAGTGAGGATGTACGGTGTGAGTAACAGGGCTCAGGGGCACAGAGCAGCAGAGGCTGGCCAGCCTCCTGAAACCTGCCTCCCTTTGGCGTGCTCCTCGCAACTGTCGTATAGGCTGCATCCTGCCAGTGTGGGCGCTGGATGTGAGCGTGTCAGCAGCTCCTCTCTGAACTGTGCCGCCATGCAGGGGGAGTTCTCCGTCGGACAGTACTTTGCCCCTCCCTGGGACAGTGTCTTGGCCACCCCTAATAGCGACTGTTATACTTCTCAGGTGCTGGCAACGGGTACATGCGCAGCCAGGCCTAGAGACCTGGGGCTCTCCCATCCCCATCTCCACCCAAACGGCCATCAACACCACCACCCACAGCGACACCAGCCGCAGCTCCACCCTCCTCTTCCTCCTCATAACCAGGCCTACAGCACAGACCAAAACCTCTGTTGTGGGCTGCCTAGTTCAAGCCTGTGCCACGCTGCAGTACTTAGCAGCAGCCTGCAGTCTCTGGAGTGCCTCATCAGTGAGATCCACCCTCCCTGCATCAAAGAGCGCATGCTGGGCCGTGGGTACGAAGCCATGGGGATGCCTCAGCTACTGGAGCACTACCAGCAAACCCAAATCCAGCTCCCCATCTACAGATAAGACGCAGTGCTGCCACACAACGGGACGCAGAAATGAGAAACCTTTTATAGACAATGGAAGTGTGTCAGTGTAGACATCTATGAGAATGAGACATGCCTTTTTAGTTTGTGCATGTACTGTATTTGTAGAAGGCTTTGTGTTTTAAGTCTGAGAAGGTAAATGATAATCATGACTTAAGATACAGGTTTATCTTATGGACTTTTCATGTTTTATTTTTATATCTTAAATGGCCATCAAACATGCCTGCTGTTCCTCATTGAACACTGATGCTGAGCACCTAATCAGAATTTCCCCATTACATTTGAACATCAACTGTATATTTTGCAGGTGATTCCCCTGTAGGCCTTTACAAAAATGGAGACATACTGAGCTGAAATTATCATTGGTACCCATCTAAAACATTTACTTGAATCTGGGAAGGATTGCTGGTAACAGTTTTTGTGAATATATTGTATATTTTTACATAAAGTGGCTTCTTATTTCAGAGGGAACATTTCCTTGATTATTAACTGAACTTTTGGTCGTCTGCTGCTTTGTTGTGGATTTTGTTTTGTCCACCTGTGTTAACAGACGTACGCAGTGCCCCAGCTTCTGCAATGTGATGCAAATTTCCTGGCCACTGTATGGGGAAACATTTTGATCATTTGCATACGAATGTGAATATAATTTTTGTTACGCAGACATTTAAAGTTACATAATTTAACATCTTAATTGATTTTAATGTAGTCACGCTCAGCACAATGTATTAGGACTGTTGCATATCCAAATCAACACTGTGGCAATTCAGGCCAAGCAAGATGTGCCCTTTGGTTGTATTTTTGTTAACATTTTGAAGTTTTAAGAGGTTGTATGGACATTTTTCTTGAATGAAATGTTTTTTCTCTGGAAGGCTGTGATACCGTTACACAACGCCTGGCTATAATGGAGTGCCACGTTGGTGAGCAGGCCACCTGAATCATTTACAAGATCTTCTTCGTAGGGCTATATTATCTCTGATGGTGTGAGATGTATGACTGAGTAGTTCTTTGCGTGTCTGCACTGGTTCTGTAATAATATTTATTTATGTTGAGTTATATGGCAAACTGTCTCTATAATTATAAAGTGCAATTATTATATATGAACATGCGAGCGCTCTCCATGAAGTATGTTGTGGAAATAACTACATTTTGCAATGTATGACCCTAATCCCTCACCCTTTTTTTGCCTCTTCTTATTAAGGATTGTTGAGTAAATGAAATTTTCTAAACCCAGCAAATAGTTTGTGTTATTACGTATCATTAGTTATTATCTGCCAGACATGCAGCTGAGAAGACGGTTTTATTATATTCATGAATGATAAACTACTTGTGGAGAGATGAGACATTTTTCTGGTTTTATTGCAAAGGGATTTAAGGCTTAACCACCAGGCACGTCCCCCCC
>NTHP01000049.1:1370751-1388046 GCA_003416845.1 Oplegnathus fasciatus | reverse complement strand
CCCCCCCCCCCAGTCATAGATCTCATTTTATTAAGATCTATCTTTTCACTGGAGGTTTATAATGTGATGTAAGTCAATCCTTAGCTGAAATCTATTGGACTGGTTCCTCTATAAATGATGCAAGTTGAAAGTGCTAATTTTGTTATTATAGCGAATCATGTTTAGATTGATGGCCAGCGCTTGAGGCAGAAGCCCCTGAATACTTCAAAATACATATATGTAAATAAAAATATAAAGGCCTCCCCCTTATATTACATTTGTATATGAAAAATACATGCTTTCTTGAAGATAAATCCACGAGAATATTACTGTTCACATTATATAGAAATGGGCTTGCCATTACCCAGCTATTGAATTGCTAATCTTAGATGGTGGTGTGCCTGTCTGCACCTCTTATTTTGCTTCATTTGTCCTCCTTAATTGGATGCTATAGCAATAATGTGGTTTGGGTCACCATAGACATAAAATGCACGCCCGTTTTAAGTAGTCTATTACAAAACAAATAACCTAGATGGCGTGAATAATGGCATTAGATGCACTGTTGGGAATAAAACTGCAATATTCAATTGATTACCTCATTGCAGATAACAAATATTTCAGAGTTAAAGGTCAGTGGATTTGTCATTGAGGCATTGTTGTAAATGATTTCCTGTCTTTAGCCTATTGTGTCCCTGGCTTCGCTTGGAGCTTTTCCATCCTATCTATCAGTCAGGACAGGCCAGGCCGCTCTGCTGATAAACCTACAGGATTACAGACGTGCTCAGAGACGATTAGCTCAAGCTCGGCTCCTCTGGGAGAGGAACCAGAGCCACTCCAGCCTCTGGGACACACTTCAGATAAGTGAGACTGGGCAGAGGAAGAGGTTGGTTAATCTGGGGGATTAAGGGACATGGAGAGAAAGGATTTTCCTCCAATTTACTGCTGATGTTTGAACAAATTAGTGTTCAAAATCAACTGTATTAACGTTTTATTTTTTTCCAGCAATCAGTCTCAAGAATATTTTTGCTGAGGGCAAATCAGATTGTGGTCTACCAAGAGCTTTTGAAAATGCAGAAACCTGCTCCTGCAAAAATTATAAACGTGAATCAAAACTCTTTTTTTTAGAGTCATTTAAGATCTCAGTTGGCAAAGACTAGAACTGCATCTACACTGCATACAGTGTATGACGTTTAGCATTGAACATAATTTCAAATCTTTCATGCAGTAGTTGTATGGCAGATGTGCTTAGAAGAGAGAAAACCCAAGCAAATATCGCCACCTAGAGTAAAATTCATGAACTGTAAGTGTGATTCTTATTGGTCAGTCATTCAACCAAGTTGCAAAACTTTTATTTTTATCTCGTGATAAGAACAAATTTCATCATAGCTGATAATCCAGAAACAAACAGCCTATTAAAAGTATTCATACAGAAAAAGTGGATTTTAATTATTCATATACAGTATGTGCACATGATGTGCTGTCTCCTGAAATGACCAAACAGTGTTTGACATTATGTTGGTGTAAAAGAGGTTAGGCTAGTTGAGACCAAAATAAGCCACAGAACAATACAAACAAAACAAACACAAGTTGACCACACCTTCTTACTCAACACAGACATACCACAAACTCCACGCAGATAAAAGCCCTCAGAAACAAACTGGTTAACTTTTGCTTTGTAGGTGCCTATATATTAATTCTGAGCTTAGTTTGAAAACATTGTGTATTTCTTCAGAATCACTAAGGCACTAAGTGGATTCCAGCTATTAATACACAAATGAAATAAGCTGTTAAGATTTGAAATTACTGCTGGGACCGCTGCAGGTTAACAGTGGAGGTAACTCCAGGGCTCAGGAGGCAGAGAGCGTCTGAGTGTGAGGCATCGACACATTCAGACGTGGTTTCCTGTAATAACAGTGTTTACAGTCTCGTATTCTTCTCTTAATGGAACAAGTGAAAGCCACCTGTTAATGTCAGAAATATAGCAACAACCCACACAATAGCATCATACTGCATAAGCGTGAGAGCTGCACTGTTGCTTTAACAATTCTGCAATTACTTGAAATTATGTGCAAGAACAAAAACAGAACCTTTTGCTATAATGTTTGTATAAATTTAAGGCATTTGCGTAATTTTAAGACCAAATATACAGTGTTTATATTTAGTAAGGTATAATCAAAGTAATAAATACATATACTGAAAGGAAAAAAATAAAACAATCATTAAAAACACCTTTAAAAACTGGACTTGTCTGACACCTTAAGAGGTAAGACAGACAGACGGCACGTCCAGTTCAGTCATGTCCCGGGACATCAAACAGTGTAGTCCAGCTCTGCGTTCAGATTTGCGTACATCTCGTAGATGGCATCCACCGTGGTAGTGTAATTAACCAGGAACTGACGCACATTTGCCAGACAGTCCTCCTCTTTCACTTCCTCTCCTTTTGAGAGAGCCTTGAGGAAGTTTGATCTGTACGGAGCTGCAAGTAATGCTGCCTGCAATGGACAAAAAAGAAAAAAAAAAATCTTCCATGATCATTAAGTAGAAGTGGGTTTGCTGGAAGGTCACTTAATAGGCTCACTTCAAATAAATGTAAAACAAGAAACATATTAAATACAGGACACAAGATTAACATGCAAAGAATGGGGTGTTTCTGGTAGACAAAATAAGAGAAACAACTTATTTGATGCAATCCATTAACACAGTAACACAAACAGCAGCTTCAAATGGGCTAATATACTGGTGAGGTTAGGTTTTGTCCACTCCTATTATATTAGAATAAATGATTAAGAATAACAGGAAAGGCGACATTTTCCTCACATTGAAAATCTTTTGAACAATCCAGCCGTGGTATTTCTTCAGCGCCTGTTCGTAGGCTTTGGTGACATTAACCCGAATTAGGTTGGGGTTGTTCACATCTCTGTCGCCATCTGCCAAACTCTGCAGCAGGACCTGTATGAAACGGAGACCCCTGCAGGAGAGTCCCAGTATTAAAAAAAATAAAAATAAAAAATTCAGCCTGTCAAAGCTCAACATCCAGTTATGACATATCATTAAGATCAGGGAGTGCTCACCTTTTCAGCCACATCAGAGCTAGTGTTGCTCCAACTTTAGGCCATTCTGCCGCATGGGCCTCTCGCTCAGCCTCTAGAATGTCCTGCAGGGTCACGTACTTCGCAGGATCCTTCAGATATACTCCTTTAATTTTCTGAAAACGCACATTTGGGTTGAGTTCGCATGTAGGAGCTGCACCATTAGGCTCCAACTCGTGTTTAAATTCCCTACAGTGGTTTGAAAACACACCAGTGGTGGAAAATAACCAAGTACATTTACTCAAGTACTGCACTTTAGTGCAATTTTGAGGTACTTCACTTGAGTATTTCTATTTTATGCTACTTTATACTTCTATTCTACTACATTTTGGAGGCAAATATTATACTTTTTGCTCCCCTACATTTATTTGATAGCTTTAGTAACTAGTTACTTTGCAAATTAAAGTGATGCTTACATTCTTACATGCTTACATATCATTCTGCATAATGAGTGCTATTACTTTTTGTACTCTACGTGTATTTTGATGCTAATCCTTTTGCTTAAATAACATTTTTAATGCAGGACTTGTACTTGTAACAGAGTATTTTTACACTGTAGTATTGCTACTTTTACTGAAGTAAAATATCTAAATACTTCCTCCACCACTGCAGTGCACTAGCACAGGCATAAAAATACACAGATCTTTATCTCACCGTTATATTGCCATTAATGTCTGATTTGATGACCGAAAACACTGTTGATCCCAAGCAGTCTGAAAGACAAAACAGACATTTGAGAGCAAAGCAATAAAATATGAATGACTTCATCAAACATGCCCCTGCCTCAGAGGGCAGGATGAATACAGAATCAGCCTTAACGCGCAAACACAGGGGGCAAAATGCAGTGAATGCATAGTGTCAGTTAAAGCACAATGAAGTCTGTGTGTGCTCTGTTCAATGAGTAAACAAAGAGTTTCTCTATAGGCTGCACGGCCGCAGCTGGTTCAGATCCACACCGTGACCCGGCAGCTCCACTTCTGCTATGTGTGAAATACCCAAGTCCCGGGATCAGACGGGTGGCAAATCGTTTGAATCAACATGTCATGAGGAACAAGTCAGCCGAGTACGAACCGTGACAGCGCCGCGCAAACAGCGTCTCATACACTCAAGTGTGTATATCGAGTTCAGGTGGAGGTATACTCACCAAAAAACGAAGGCAGATGAGAGACAGCCTCCAGGAACAACTTTGTGTCTACGGACTTGTCAGGGGGCAGCTCTTTGAATTGATTATCCAGTAAAAGAGACATGTTCCGGCCGTTTGAACGCCGTGATAGAAAGCAGCAGCAGCAGCAGCGAGCAGCTCTCGGCTGGAAAGAACCCGGAACTCCTTTCTTGTCAGAGGGGTGGGGAAGCGCCACCGGCCCCCTATCACTTTCGTCCTCCTCCAACAGGTGGGAAATTATACATGGGCGTGTTGAAAACCCGTTCAATGTCCACAACACAAACGAACAACACAATGAGATAACTGAGGTATGAATTATACTTTATTATACCGAAGGCAGGGATTGTTTTCAACCACAGAGGCAGTGGTAGGCTTTAAGTTACAGGGTGGGAACCAGGGGTGGAAAGTAACTGAATACACGCACTTTTATTACTGTAGTAGCTGTTAGTTCGTGTACTTTTTAAAAAAAAAGTAGTCCATAATCTTAAAATCTTGAGCTATTTTTACTTTCATTTTAGGACAATCACTAATGTACTATTGTATGATAATTGGGTTTATATATCAGTCAATGCTCTCATGGTCTAATCAGGATATTTGCTTTGAAATAAAGATTTAAAGGGAGACTATGTAACTTTTGAAGGAAGAAATAATACAAACTTCCTCTTACAAATTAAAAGTTGAACTCATGCGGAATAAATTGCACTATCGCTCAAGTCATTACACTGAAGGGTTTTTCTGAAACAGCCTCACTTGGTCTGGTATGACCACTAGCTTATGGCCTTATAAATAGATGTTTCCGTACATTACTGAGTTTACTTGTGCTAGTTACACTACATGTGAGTATTTGCTATTATACTACAGGGGCTGTTAGTTACAAAAGTTATATAGTTTTAGCATTAAGAACATTGCATCAGTGCAAAATGGAAGTAATCCGGGGCTAATCACAAAACAGCCTGCATGACTAGTTCTCACGTCAGACCAACATACAAAAGATTAAAAACAATATGTTAACCAAATTGAAAAATAAAAAATATTTGAAAAAAACAGGTAAAAATATAAAATAATCAACAAATGAAAACTCCTAGACCGTGAGATGTACTTGAAAGGCCACAAAAAGCTAGCAAGTGGAACTTGAGTAAAGATTTTTCTGTCCAAACCAAGAAAAAGATCACTTTTAAGGCTTTTGAAATTAACAGAAGACATTAATGGTGTAATAATCTGTACTGAAGATGATTTAAGAACATTTTAATAACGTTACTTATCTATGACTTATCTATGACTGTGCTGACGTTTGCTTTGAACCAAGATGTAACTAAGTAACTGTTATTTATAACTATCTTCAAAAGAGATAGCCTACTTTGTACATTTCACTGAATACATTCCAACACAAGTAATCTTACTTCTACTTGAGTAATATCACCTGTACTCCACTTGTGCAGGGTATTCTAGTTCTTTTTCCACCCCTGGTTGAAACTTATCTGGCTCACAACAATGAGTGACACATTAGACCCAAGTTCTACAAAAGGTACTCTAACTCTGAGGGTACATTTACCTTATCAGTGATTGTAAACCATAGCTGTACGTATTTGACCACAGGTAGCATCGAAACACACTGGAGTTACAGCACCACACCAAATAAACAGAGATCACAGGTTGCCTATAACTTACTGCCAGCTGAGACGTCCCAAACCTCAGAACAAAAGTTAGTCTGTGAGGAGCATCATGTTAAACAAAAAGCTTATGAAAATAAACATTGATATTTTCTTAGAGGTATGACATACAGTTTATAAATAGAATAGCATTTGGATTATTTTGATAAAGAATTACATGGATACATACATCTTATATATTTGCATAATGCTAAAATTGATTCAAAATGGATTTTTCACACGTTCCATCGAGGCCATCTCTGTGACAACTGCGCGCCCACACACACACACACACACACACACACACACACACCAGAAGTATGGCTGTAACATTATAACTCCAAAAACTACTGATACTTTACTTATTAACACATCTTCAACCAGAGCGGAGGGACTGAACAGTGAAATCTGCTGGAGCTGCTGGATGGAATGAAAGTTTGCACACTCTTGGTACTGCTGGCCTTACATGGTGCTCGACGCACTGAAGCTATTTTTATAATCACAGTTTGCTTACTAAACAAACATATGAACTCTAAGCAAGTGGCATCACAATGATTCAAGATTAAAATACTGTCGTTGCATCTTAAAAAACATTTAATATGGCTGAAGGAAAACAAACTGATGTCACTGGTGTAGATTAAGGTTTATCTATTCTGATCCTTGATGCCAGGTGTCTTGCAGACTTTTGTCCTCTCTGGCAGCTCAGCCGTGCCTGACACCCGACCTCAAGCACCACAACTCATGACCTCTATGGAGAAAAGTACAATGTAGAAGGCTCAACTGCTTGTTGTTCTAATTGTTTTATATATACACACAACACTGCACTTTTGGAGATTGTGTGGATTAGACTGTTATCTCTCTGTGAGGTAAAGAACAGTAACAGATTCTGTCCTACATCTTGAAAGATGTTTGTTTTCTCCGTATTACCATGATACAAAAAAATAAATTAACGTTTAGATTGATCTGTAATTTTGCATGGTGCATTTTTTTAAAGTCTTTCCCTTCTCAAGGAATGTATACGAGTGCTTAACACTGATTAATATGGGAAAACAAAAAATGGCGTTAACACTGATTAAGTTGAAATTAGCAACATCATTGATGAACTGTATTTTGGGTGTATCAGGAATGTCTTTGGGTTTTAGTTAGTTGTTGTTTTCTTTGGTTGTCACAGTGACAAGTTGCTTGGCAGCTTTGGCAATGTCATAGGCGCACTGGATGACCTGCTGAGTGACCAGCTGGATGTCTGACGGGCAGGGGTTGTGCTCTGTGGCCTTCTGGCACTCTCCATGGAGCCGGCTGGCACTCGAAGTGAGCAGATACAGAGACCCTCGCACAGTCTCCGAGGACGGCCTCTGTGAGGGAAAGGAGGGATGATGGAGACTCGATAAGGGACCGACATGACAACGTCCATAAATAAACCCTCATTGTGGTCAGTACGCTGTGTGTGTGTGTGTGTGTGTGTGTCTGAGAGAGTAAACATAAAACAAAGTAATCCAATAAATGGTACAAATAAAACTAATGCAAAAATAATGCAATGAACAGGGCCTACCCGATCTAAACATTCATTATAGATTCCCTCAGGCCGTTTTCAAACAAACAACCCATCCTTCAATTACTCGAGGGAAGGATATCAAGCTGTTGGGGGGGGAGTCATCTTACCTTGGGAAAGAGGGCAGCCATCTCTGTCACAGCCATGCAGATCTTTTCTGAACAAGGCAGGAAGCTGCAGGAAATGGAGACAAAAGGTTGAGTGGGTCATCAACCACTCCTGTGCTATATATAAAAACATCAATGCAAACCACGCTACCACAAACACCCCTCATCATGAAACTAAAAAATTCAATTATGAAATGTTGAAACTCTGCTGCTTTGCTCAATAGCACACTTTTTACTGTTTAATCCGGCGCACCGACAACTACTGAAAAAACAAATACAAACCTATCTACAAATATTATAATTATAATATTGTTTACACAACAGCAACAACAACAACAGTAAACCATTAAAATGTCTGACACACTGCCTATATACTGTATTTGAGTACGTGACTAAACATATCCATGGCAGTGGTGCAGCTTTAGAGAAGAACCCCGAGATAACGAGCTTGGGTGAAATTTGTCACAAGACTGCAAAAGGTGAGCAAACACAACACGGGCTTAGTAGACAGTAGTAGCTTCAAAGTAAACAGCTTTGATCAACATCAGGACTTACACTCAAACTCAAAGCCGAAGAGACAAATATCCTAACAGAAGAAGCGAATAATCAAGCTGTGAAAGTCTGTATTAGATCAGTGATAACTTGGAAAGAAGTGCTGTCCATAGTTTCATATTAATACTATAATATTTGTGCCCATTAAGGAGCACCATGAGAGCAAGAACTAGGTTGTGGTTTGGTCAGGACCTGCTTTTTAACAATTGGAACACAGTCAAGCCAAAAAACATACCAAACCAAGTCAGCTACAATATTTCTTACAAAATTAAACAGAAAAGAAAAAGGCATGATTTCCACAATTAGCCTTTCATTATCGTGAATACTAATAAGTACACAACGTTAATTTCAAAATATTTACACTGAAGAAAAACTGGTCACATCATGATAAAAATCAGAAAATGAAAGTAATGTATAACTTAGGGTTGCAACTAACGATTATTTTCATTATCGATTTATCTGTCGATTATTTTCTCGATTAATCGATTAGTTGTTTGGTCCATAAAATGTCAGAAAATGGTGAAAAATGTTGATCGCTGTTTCCCAAAGCCCAAGGTGACATCCTCAAATGTCCTGTTTTGTCCACAACCCAAAGATATTCAGTTTACTGTCATAGAGGACTTAAGAAACCAGAAAATATTCACATTTGAGAAATCTGAGAATTTTTTCTTAAAAAATGACTCAAAACGATAAATCGATTATCACAATAGTTGGCGATTAATTTAATAGTTGGCAACTAATCGATTAATCGTTGCAGTTCTAGTATAACTATAAAAAAAAACAGGAAATGAATGCACAAATGAATACAGGAAACCTTATTGGCAGGTCACAGGGGAATATGTGGTGTTTGTTTCCTGTCAGCTGCATTTACAGACCCAAGGCCTACCCCCAGCAGACACACAGTTTCCAGGACACAAGGACAGAGGCTAGTCTATGAGGCTCAAAATCAATGAGAAAACCAGAGTGCTGTTAGCTTACTACATTACTGCCATCGCCCTGCAACTCAGGTGTAAATCAGTCACTGGTTAGCTGGCTAGACTTAATGAAAGCCGGCAGGGTACTGGGCCCTGAGGACAACTACTGAAAACCGCTGACCTAGAAGCAGCTGAGACAGAGGATGAAACAGCATTTACCCTCTTCAAAAGGACGGGCAGAATGACAGGAATAACAGTTATGATTGAAATATATGGCCTGACAGAGTTCAAGCTGTGGTTTAAGAAATATCAACCAGCTTTTAATATATTTGATGTAATATAAGCTGACTAATTTTATATGATTTAATTATAATATTATATATTAATGATCTATTAATCATAAACTACCTTTCATGTTTGGTCTCCTGGGCAGCTCTCAGAAGCTCCTGTATGTTCTTAGTGATCTGCTCGGTCTTACAGATGACGTCCTCTGTGCATGGCAGGGTGGCATCTTCCTCCCCCTCCTCTCCCGGCTCCACTGCATCAGAGGCTGGAAGAGGGCTCCTACAAATGAAAAGAAAAAAAAAAAAGCTTTATTACGGCTCACTGCTATATGCAATTTGTCAGTCTGGCTTGTGATTTGAAATTACAACAATGCAGCAGAGTTTAACGCTGGGCATCACAATTCAGTGCCTGTTAGGTGTCATCTAAACCAAATCTTTATGAAAAAATACCAAAAGAATAGCACTAAAATTGTATAACAGTAGACATAAAAGTGGCCATTAGTTTACTATATTCAGTAGAGAACTGGATTCCTTCATTTATAGCTACTCAACAAATAGCAAACAGCAGCGTCATGTACGTAAATGGCAAAAGAACCAGAGGTAGATGACATGTGCAAGGCTATTGATTTTGGTAGCTTACGTCAGACAGGTGCAAGTCCTAATATGTTAACTGAGTCCTGTACAGCCAGACTGTTCCAATCAAGGACTCTTTCTAAACATCTGTCAAAAATAATATTAGTCTAGCTTCCTCCCCTCTCTTTATGTGACCTTAAACTTTGTAAGGCTCTGCTACGATGATGTCATCATCTCTAGCACCAGAAACAAGAAGAAAAACCTTTGACAACATTTTATTTCAGTAAATAGTGCATGCATCTCACGCATCATCATCAATGAAATCACTGTAGAACAAAAATCTTTTTAATGTATTAACTTGAAGAACCATTTGGCTGGTTTTACCAAATAATCTGAGGATATTTTTGTGTTATATTAGTGGTGAAAATACACAAATATTTACTGACTTCCACAGAGAAAACACTGTTTAAATAAAAAGTTTGTTTTAAACAAGAGACAGAGTTTCACAGTCAAGGCCATTTTGCACAAGTAGGTACAAAGTTAACACAAACGTTCTTACCCAGTCTCCTCCAGTTCAGAGTGGTTGGGCGTAGTGTCATAATTATTCTCCAGCATGATACTCTGTCCCTCCAGACTACAGCCCTATAGAGACATCAGTGAACTACCGTCATTAAAATGCAGTGTGTACTGTATATGATTAGCACAAGCATATTACCTGAGCAACTGTGGGCACATACAAATCAGAATCATGCATTTCTGAAATCAAACCCAAGTTCACGCTATCAGACATTTGGTTTTGAAGCACATGAAGAGAAAAAGACAGGAAATATACAACCAGGTCATTGCAGTGTAACACAGCGCGTACTGCAGTGGATGCAATTAGTAGATGCGAAGAAATCCTGATGTAAACTGTGGGTGGTCTTATCAGCGGCTGCGACTAATGAGCACATTGTGATGAGCCATTTCATCTATCGTTCGTGGATATTGGACTCTACTGTCTGATCATTCGAACAGCTTTCTCTGGTACAGCACGTCATCACCACTTCTGATGTTGACTTGAGCCAAAGCAGCTCTGGTTAAGGTTCTCTGCGGATAAAAAGCTGGAGTTGTTCAGATAACTGGACTGAAGCAGAGGCACTGTGGTGCATGCAGGCAGGCAGGCCATACTGATAAAAAGCAGTTTAAAAGACACAGGTCAGGAGAGAGAAGACTGTGGGGTCAAGCAGGGGGACAGTTTTCACCGTCCCCGGGGGGCTGCCTCTGAACCGAGGGGAACTTCAGTACTTAACCCTTCGAGATCTCTCATCCCACGACCAGGACAGGGAAGAGGGGAAGGTAGGGAGGGAGGAAGCAGCCGTCCCCAAAGGACCCCTCCCAATCTAGAAAGGGGTCAAACCAAGTTGAGCATACTCTATTGAGATGCAATGAATGAATGATTGAATGAATGAATGAATGAATGAAAAACCAACACCAGCCCCAAGCCAGGCATCATTTTTTTGTCTTGTGAGGACAATCCAGCGGGAACATTTCTGTGCTTACATTGGTTGGGAAGGGTTGTAAAACGACTCCATCTTCATGACGAGCCGTTTCGACTCGGTGGGGGTACTGCCTCGGAGAAGAGCCCGTCTCATACATGGACATGGCGCGACCTCCGCGGGGTGGGTGTCGACCAAAGGGCCCCTGGAGGTGTTGTTGTCCGCTGGGGGTCTGCCATCGCAGTGTTGTGTTTTCAGTCTGCAGGGAGTTCAACTGAAGAGAACAAAACATCTTTCAACTCTCGCTGGGGGACAATCTCCTCACAAAAGCTCGACCAGACATCAATAATAGAGTAGAATACAGCCATGCCTCCAGGAGGAAAGCCTCTATGTTGAGTTCATCATCACCACTGTTTTGTTTTTGGTTTCTCTTCAAAGTTTTTCTCACAACAAAAGGTTTGTTTCTTTGACAAATGAAATGCTGACACTGTGTGCTGATAGCAACTCCTGAATTATGACCCCCTGAGAAACTGCTGCATAAATGGTTGCCCTTATTTACATGAACAGCACTTAGAAAGTGAAAAGAGCAATGGGAAACATGACTTGTTGAGCTTTCTATCAAACAATTATTGTCCATATTATTACATAAATTATCATAAAGTTAAAAAAATAACTTTTGGGATATAAGATTAAGTACAAAACCTATAAAGCGTCATGGGTCGAGACATCAAGAGCATAGAGAGGTTAGTACTACCAGGCTAACATGAAAGCAGTGTTGCCTACAGTTTGGTCCTTTTCTTTAGTTAATGTGTCTGGCTGTGACAATAAATGCGAAGAGATTTTAGAGGTTCTTTAGCTTATATGTTAGGAAATATCTTGAGGGTTCCACTGTGTCGGCAACAGAGGTTTGGTGTGTGCAAGAAGGACGAGGCAGATAAGGGACTGGAATGGCCACTTTTGTCAGAAAAAAAGCAGTATGGTTAAGGAGTAAATAAACCAGCAGGAGGAGGCAGTACATGGTGTTAACACTGTCTCTCAGCCAACTGAAGAGAGAAAGAAACTGGACTGTGGAGAACTTTGAGGCATGTGAGAAAACCAAATGAATGCTGCCATCTCCCAAAATGGGTGCGTAGGCGGCAAACCTTCTTGTCTTTTTTTATACACAATATTGCAAATTTGGTCCATCCCCAAGATGATACTGCGGACAGGCAAATAGAAATGAATTGATCAGGTCAACGGGGGAATGATCCTGTAGTTGCCTGTGAGGGACTATGACTACATTTACGCTTAGTCACTTCATGGGTCTTGGGCGGATCGGATAGCTATCAGATATCAAAAAGGAGTAATTGTGTGAATGCATCCAAGAAACATTCAAAACAGACTGAAATCTGAAAAGGTGCTGGAAAGGTGTAAATACATCTGTCTCTCCAAAAACAGATACATTTGTAAGAAATACATTTTACTGCAGAAAGCAGTGAGAATAGTGGAAACAGCCCACACCAGGGTCTGTGTATTTTGCTGAATAACCAGGATGTTGTTTCTAGAAACAGACACTGTTGTTGAGTTCTTTCAAGTGTCACCATAGTATTGGAGTGGTGGTAGAAATCTAAACGGAGGAGGATTTCCTCTAAACCTCAGCAAGTAAAACTGAAAAAAACATCCATGTCTAAATACCACTGGGGTTAAGTGAGACAATGTACTTTTTTTTTACTAAGAAATAAGGAACTGAGAGACGTGATATGCCTGAATCTATAAATATATAGATCGGTTGTGTGTTGCTAATGCTTGCTATATTCCTTCTGGAGGTGTCAATCTAATTTGAGTTGACAACTCTAATGCTTCACCCTCATTCAAACTCTAATCTCTGTAACATTTAGGTGGTCTGTACTCGGGTGTTTGCTGGTTCTGTAGATTTACGATGATGGATCATAATGTCCTCTGTGGTTACCATTTGTTGATTAGCACTTGGTTCTTTTGACATCTGACTCGGGGCTCCTCACTATAACATCCGATCCTGTTTTGCTGTTTCACTGAACAGCGTAGCAGAGGAAGTCTCGTGATTGTTAATTATTACCACAGGAATGTCACCCCGTCCAGAAACACAGCAGCCACTTTCTGTTACACCAGTAGGGAAGAATTTCAACTGAAATTATAGCAAGTATTGAGTTATGACCTTCTACGGTATTTTCATCCATTTATATCCTGAAATCTGGTCTTCCCTGCAACTACAAATTCATGCACTGTATAATCCATACATAGTATAATCTTAAATAGGGAAGAGGCTATGTCTGACACATTCAAACAGGCATGACCTCAACATAAATTACTAATGTCCGTGGGTGAAATCAAATTACTAAATGTCTCTGGTAACACAGAGAAGGATCAAGTCTTGCACACGCGGGTTAAAATTTTAACACCGACTGTGTTGTAGAGTCGAGAGGCTAATGCTCTTTATCCAGTTAGCAAATATCAGAGAGGATGTAAATCCAGTACAAAGTGACCTTTAATTATGGATCTTGAAATATTAATGTGCACCACCATCTAATTAAAGTGATGGAAATCAAACTATGAGGGCATACTGAATTTAAACACGCACCAGGGTTGGAAATTAGCAGATTTCATACACAAAATAAAGATTTACTATTGATTGGCTGGTGAATTTGAACATTTATCTGTCAGTGGCTGGTAGATGTTCACATTTTAAAAAATGAATTTCCAACCCTGACACGCACACAAAAAAGTGTCAACAATCTGCAGTACAATTCCCACTTTGCTTATCAACTACATGTGAATTTACTAACCTTGCTCTGCATCAACCGCAGCTCGTCACTGAGGTGACAGTTCACTTTAAGAAGCTGTTGTATTTTGGCTTCCGATGCAGTGAGGGCACTCTTCACCTCCATGAATTCCTGCACTGTGATTGGTCCATCAGAGAGGTCAGACGACTCTGAGCTCTGCGGCAGAACATGTTACACAGGTCAGGATTCATTTGATCAGTTTAAAAAGTAAAGCAAGACATATTTAAATATCTTGATATAACATCAACCTTGGTTCTTCTATCATTGCAGCTGTCCCCACAGGTGGCCTCTTGCACTGGATCTTCATCCGATGCCACACTGTCGTAATCTGGCTGGTCATTGTCCTGGCTCTCACTGTTATGGCGACTGCCTATTCCCTGAAGGATCAGCTCCACATTCTCTGAAGGCAGACCACCAGATCAAATCATTAGAGATCAAACAAGCCCTGATGGCTACAGGCAGCTGCATAAATCAAATAGCTAAAGAACACATTTTATTTTCATTTACTGAATCCAAATATCAGGACTTGCTCTTCTTTATTACCCCTAACGTCGTGCATACTCGAGGAAGAAGACGGGCTTTGATGTGGTTTGCTGTAATTTACAGAAAGCAGGAGTTTTCATTATTAAAGCCCCAATCTACAATCTGTGTTTGGCTACATTTCTGCACAAACATTAGTACATATGGTCCACATTGTGGCCTATAAAGTTGAGCCCCCCCATGGTCCACATTTATATTTGAATTCTGCATCTTATTTGCAACAACCAATTTAGGCTTTCTTCACTGCTTAATCTGTTTTTTTTTCATCTTTTTTGCAAATGCTAATAAGCACATTTACTGCAATATTAACACATTAATAAAGCCCAAAACAAAAGTACATAAGCAAGGAAATTCCAGGTCTGTTAAAAATAAAAAGTGAAAGACATGTTGTACCTTTGGGACTGTCGCAGGAATTACCCCACTGCCTTCGTTTAGCATCCGTTAGAATATCGATGACCAGGGTGGCAAATTCGTGAGCACTAAACCTTGCCAATTTTTGACGACCCTGAGAAAGCAAATGTATCAAAACACAAAGACGTGAAAATATGGCAGCACTGTTAAATCAAGTACTCACACGACAAATTGAAGTTCAAATAGGGGGCAACACTTCACGCATCACTTGCCTGGTTTCTGGTAGACGAGTACTCTGGATTGACTGGCAGAAAAGGCACAACTGTGGTGTCTGTTACAAGTGTGCTGTGGTTCTGAGTGGCCAACCACACTGAAAAAACACAATAAGATATATATATAAACATATAAGATAGAAATTAAATGCAGGTATAAACAGCATTATATGTAGGATATTTTTACAATTCTTCATTTCACCTGCATCTGTTTCTCTTCTGTCAACTTCATCATAAACGTCCATGGCAAGTTCTTCAAACTGATGGTTACTTAGCTGGAACAGAATAAAGCAGAATTTCTGGTTCACTGTTAAAACAACTGAATAGCAACTGAACAAGAGAACACATTTTGGAAATCAAATCACATATGACAACGTCTCACCGACTGGAGCTTCTTCTTTGCAGCTTTTGCAAATTCTGACAAATCCAGGCTGCTTTGGGACGAAAAATTAAAATTGATAATTTTTCTTTGAACAAAATTCCACACAAAGAGACACACAACGATAAACCTAACAAGCATACTTACTTATTTCTTATCCATCAAAAGAATGCAGCATAAGGAAAATAAGATTAGTTAATATAAGATGAGATAATTATTTTGAGAAAGTCTATAACACTGCCTTCCTACAAAGCAAAAGTAAAACATATAGTGTTGACTAGTAGCCAGGAGCATGTCGGAGCTAACAATATCACTTGGTACTATTTTCTGTGCATTACAAGATCTCAGCTTTTGTAAGTAACAGGTATGAAACAAAATCCCTGCTGTGGCTTAAAACATAGCTATTACCTGTCTGCCATCTGTGGAATGATGAAGTGTTGCCCGTTTCTGTGATCTACAACACAACAAGGACATGATATAGAGCGACTAACATAGAAAAAAAGAAGAAAAAAAAAGATCAGCTCTAAAATGCCATGCAGCGGCTATGCCCGATGTGCCAACTCACCTGGTCTTCTACCACAAAGGTAAAATGTTAACCGGTCAGTGAGTTCATACTGTATCTCCACTAGCCTCTCTGCCAGCTCCTGATGCCCAGCTTGTCTGCACAGATTAGGAATAAAAGGTCATGTTTCAGGAATATGGCACTGCACTAAGGCTAATGCCTCAGGTAGGATGCCATTAAATTAATCTATGTCAAATACTTGTGCCTATAAAGTTCACAAAACGATCATTATCATTAAGAGTACAAACTTGGTTTGGTAAGTTTCTAAGTTATGAGCACAGAACTGAAGTAGAAGGTGTGTGGGTGTTTGCTGGCCGTGGTGAGCCTCTGTTATGCCAGAAACACCATAAAATATAAAGTTTTTACTTTGATTTCTTTAAATAAAACAAGTCAATGATTTATGACTTTAGCTCATATTACTGAGTAATGCAGATATTGCCTATATCATATAATATCTGTTTTGTAAAATATGTATGCTAATAAGTAACGTGACAAATCTGTGAGCTCCATTATTTTATTTATTTTTTTAATCTATTTTTTAATTTCTAGATCTTTGTTCCAACTTTAGCTAAACTAGTCGAGCTGAGTCAGCTAGCACGCTGCGCTACAGAGTTTTTCCTTCCAGTCTTGCCTCAGTTAGTCATACTCTTATTGAATTAGTCAGAATGACATAATGCCAGTGGGTCTGTGTCTAATGTTCATTTTAGTGCAAAGCATGCTAAATATTTTAACCATTTCAGCTGAAGACCATTTTCCAGTTTCAGACGAGGCGTTTTGTACCAGCTTCTACCCGATTCTGTTCACCTTCTGTCACTTTCCTTTGACAATGCACAACATTTCCTCATTCACACTTCAACATATAAAAAGTACACAATTTATACACACAGCGGTTTTGTGTACATGCTTCAATCTCCAAAGGATGTGCATCATTTCCTGTAGCACACCCACCAGTGAGCTGGGTGGCATCTGCTAAGGCGATAGTTGCAGCCACACAACAGGTTAGTCCTAATGCTAACCCTTCTGCAGTAGTGATAACAGGCAACACTTGCTCAGCTAGGTT